>JAAOAG010000132.1:0-114319 GCA_013186755.1 Fusarium begoniae
AAAATATATTTTTTTAATTATTTTTATTAATTTTATATTTAAATAGTATTTATAAGTAAGATCTTATACTAAGCCTATACTTAAAAGTTAATATAGACAAGTAACTTATTATTCTATACCATTCCGTACTAAGACAGCCCAATGTCCCCTCTTTCTCACGGTAGGCATCTGCTTAAGCTTATTCCATGTTACTAACAGCACGAGCTGTCCACTCTTAACATAGATGCCCGCTTTACAGTATTGTCTTCTCCCAAACAACACAAGTCCCGTCTGCAACATTGAAGCCCAGGTTCATCATGTCGAGGCCAATATTGAACCCTCGCGACGTCATGCTCCCTATGGCCAACACGGCTGGAGGGAGGCCACCAGATCTCGCACCCGCAAATGCCTCAGGCGTGGCCAAGTCAAAGCCATCGACCATGCTATCGGGGTTCAGTCTAGACACCGCCACAGGCAAGACTGACGGACCGTCATCTGTCGTTGCTTCTACGAACCAATTCGCAAGAGGAGGTGGTGGGCTCAGGCCCATCTCCGAGAAGCTAGACATCAATCCTGTGAACGGTACAATGTCGTTGGCACTACCCATCCCCATCGCACAAGGTCGCTCCGGTTTCGGGCCGACGCTCAATCTCTCGTATGATTCCGGCACAGGCAATGGCCCTTTCGGCTTTGGCTGGAGCCTTTCGGTAAAAGCCATCACCAGGCAAACTTCGCAGTGCGTGCCGAAGTACAATGCCGACGACGTCTTTGTGCTCTCTGGACAGGACGATCTCGTTGCAGTTCAAGAGACAGCAACATTGCGATCGGATAAAACCTCAGGCCAGCAATTCTCGGTTCAGACTTACCGGCAAAGAACTGAGACGGAATCTGACAAGATCGAGAAGTGGACGTGCCGCGATGATGAGTCTAACATGCACTGGAGGGTAATCTCGTGTGACAATGTTACCGCGGTGTATGGTCAAGACTCAGCCTCGCGTATATTCGAGTCCTCAAACGGCGTTATGCGCACCTTTTCATGGCTTATCTCGTCTTGCTACGACAGTAAGGGGAACGCAATTGAGTACATCTACAAGGACGAGGACACAGCGGGTGAGAGGTCCGAAACCTCCGGCAACAACAAGTATGTGAAGCGAGTTAGGTACGGCAATACACAGCCGAACCGAGACCTGGATGACTGGAACCTCGTTAAAACACCCTCACAGTGGGTCTTTGAAGTGGTCTTTGACTACGGAGAGCACTCTGTAGATACGGGACGCCTAGAGGAACTGGCCACTTGGCCGCTGAGAAAGGATCCTTTCTCACGCTTCACGTCCGGCTTCCAAATTCGGACCCGGCGTTTATGTCGCAGCATCGTCGTGCTGCATCACTTCCCAGAGAAGACTGGTGAGGAGGATACAATTGTGTCGAGTATCACACTCGACTATCACGAATCAGAGCAGGGATCTCTGTTGACAGCCTTTACTCACCATGGTTTCATGGTCACTGAAAGCAATCAGTTGGTCAGACAGTCTGAAGGGATACAGTAATGGATTTGGCTCTGTCACCACCGTGACTTATCAGTCGTCGTTCAAGTACTATCTCGATGACGAGAGATCAGGCCAGCCATGGAAGACCAAGCTCCCATTTCCTGTTCACTGCGTGAAACAATTAGACGTTGTCGACGAGATTGCACAGACGAGGACAACAAGGGCCTATGCATATCGCGATGGGTATTTCGACGCCAGAGAGAGAGAGTTTCGAGGCTTCGGCATTGCTGATATCTGGACTGATGTGGATTTGGCGTACCGTCATGAGAAATCGTTCAAGAAGCCCCAAGTTCACCAAAGGTTCTGGTTCTTCACAGGGTCCTCAGATTTCGATACCAGCTTCAGAGCTGGCCCACCCGGAGAGCTTTCATTGACGCCGCATCTGCTGCCACACTTGGATAGCGAGCAGGGTTGTGAAGTCTATCGAGCTCTCAAGGGACTGGAGTACCGGCAGGAAACCTACATGGAAGGACTCAAGTCGTCATCGACACCGATCACGGCAATTGAGCAGGCATACGAAGTGCTCCCGATCGTCGCGGCGAGAGACGGGCGAGGTGGCGTTTCGCGAGTGATCCCAAGAGAGACACTTACACGCCACTATTCCGCAGACTCTCCATCAGATACCAAGATCGAGCACAACCTAGTACTAGGGGTAAACACATTCGGACAAGCCACCCAGACGGCGACTGTGTACTACGGTCGGAAGGCAGAATATGTTGATGGGGAGTCAGACCTAGACGACAAGCAGAAAGAGATTCAGAAGAGGACCGTGGTTATTCTGCAAGAGACAGACTACACTAACGCCATCGTCGACCCTGGCCTCTTTCGCAAGCCTGCCGTGTGTGCTACTCGACAGTATCGACTTCTCGGACTGCAAGTCGCTGAGGATACATTGTTCCGCCTCAATGATCTCGCCTCGGTCGATCACGACATGTTCCCGGTCCTGCAAGACAACCCATCGAACGGAATGCTTCTGGAGATTGAAGCAACAGGTTACAATTCCCGTGTGCTTGTCGGCGAGTCTCGTATCTTGTACAGCTCTGACGATCCCCTCGTTTGCCTAGAACAGGGCAAGCTGGAGCTGTGTTCGATCGAGTATCAGCAGTACGATCTTGCGCACACAGCCTCTATGGCAGCCGGGGTATGTGCTCGAGCAGGAGTGGAAAAGTCAAGCGACATGCAGAAGGCCGCAGGATACACAAAGCTCGATTCAAATGAATCCTGGTGGGCCAGACGAAGCGCGGCTAGGGTCCAAACCCGAGGTACTAGAGATTCGTCGCTCAAAAGTGCCCGTGCCTCATTCTATGTCCCAAATACAGTCGTCGATCCGTTCGGTAATGAGTCCACGACCGTCTTTGACGAGTATTTTCTACTACCAAAGAATGTAACCGACCCGATGGGTAGCATCACGTCTCTTTTCAACGACTATCGGCACCTTCGACCTAAGGAGATTCAGGATCACAACCTAAACTATCAGCGTGTCCGTCTAGGTGCGTTTGGAGAGGAGCTCTGCTATGCGCAGATGGGAAAGATTGGGCAAGACGTCGGGGATAGCCTTGAGGGGTTCCTGGATGTAGTCTCCGACAACGATATAATTGCACTCAAGAAAGCGTCCGGGGCAGAGACGGCCAGGGCCCTCCTCGGAAAGGCCGGAAGTCGGACCATCTACGACCTGAACCAATACGTCCGAGAGAAGGCCTCGTCAGGCCGCGTATCGCCTGCCTCCATCATCCACATTGCCCGTCAAGATACATTTCGCAAGGGACCTTCGGAGAAGATTGCGGTTCAAATCCAGTACCTATCCGGGGCCAGACAGACTGCATGTGAGTTCGAAGCAGCTGACTATGTTGGCTCGTCTTTGGACTGGAAGGCAAGTCGGCGTACACTCGACGGCGAAGGCAACATCATGCGCAGCTACCATGACGAGTTTGCACATTCCCCAGAGTTCAAACCAGCGTCGGAACTAGATACTACATTCACAACATTCTTCTACGACGCGCTAGGCAGGAAAGTCGCATCTCTTGACCCTGGCCATTGCTGGACTAAGGCGCAATTCCACCCGTGGCGAACTGTGTCGTTTGACGCCGGCGATACAGTCGGGTTCGACAAGATTTCAGAGGACCCGGATGTTGGAATTTACTTCGCTCGCCTTGATCCTTCATTGCACCAAGGCTCGTGGCTCAAGGCTGGTTATGCCTCCAAAGCCAAGGAGAAAATGGAAGCTTCTGACAAGTCAATGGTATATCACAACACGCCAAACACCTCGCACATGGACTCATTGGGGCATGAAATCGTCATCGCCACTCAAAAGGGTGACACAATCGTCTCCGAGTCCTTCTTCTACGACTTTAATGGCAACTGTGTGGAAATTTGGGATCCCATGAAGAGGCTGGCAGCTCGGAACAGCTACGATCTGCTGGGTGGCAGTGTGTATAAGGGTACCATGGACGCAGGTGAGACATGGTCCTTGCTAGACTGCCAGGGACAAGTTCTTTATAGCTCCAATAGCCGTGAGCTGAGAAGTCGCATCGTGTTTGACCAGCTACGACGAAAGCTGCAGATATGGGCTCGTCACCCACAAGGGTCGGAGATTTTGTTGACCAAGTTCGAATATGGAGATGCAGGCAAGGGCGGAGAGAAGATGAATTCACGACGCCAGCTTGTGTCCGTCTGGGACCAAGCCGGAGAACATACTTTCAACGAGTATGATATCTACGGGAATCTCGTCTTGCACACGCGGAAACTTGCCAAAGCCTACAAGACTGACCTCGACTGGGCAAAGCCGGACGAGATTCTCCTGCTGCCGCTCGAGGTATCTAGCTCAATATTCAACGCGATAGGTGCGCCCGTGGCTACCACCGATTTTGCTGGAAACCAGTCACAAATGGCTTACAACACGGCCGGTAGGATTGAGTCGCTAGCATGGAAGCCACAGGCTTCGGACACTCCGTCGACGTATCTCAAGTCTGCCACCTACTCAGCATTTCTCGAGCCTGTTAAGCTGGAATATAGCAATGGCACCGTGACGATGTATGAATATGACACTTTGACCCAGAGATTAATTCGACAACAGTCAACTCGCAGGGGGAAGAAAAGACAAGAGCCACTTCAGGATCTTTCATTCTCGTACGACTGCGTCGGACGCATCATCAGGACCGAGGACAGATGTCAGCACATAATCTATTACAACAATCTTATCATCAAGCCCGTGACGGAATACTCGTACGATTGGCTAGGACAACTTGTTCAGACAAAGTCGAGAGAGCAGATCAACCCCGGAGGCTTCAGCCCCTACAGTAACGAGCCAAAGCAGAAATGTGGCATGGAGGAGAACAATCCTGCTTCCATGGCTGAGTACGTGGAAGGGTACAAGTACGACCTATGTGGGAACATGCGCGAGTTGAAGCACGAAGGTGTCGACAAGCAAGTGGTACGAACATGGACCAAAAGGTTCGAGTACGACGAAAAGAAAGCTCCCAGCTGTTTGGACATCAAGTCCAATAGCAACAGGTTAACTTCGACCATCGTGGACGGGCGTGAGACTCATTGCGGCTACGGCGGTGAGGCTGGCAAGATTGGGTGCATTACGTCTATGTCTGGCTACTATGAAATGACATGGAACTTTGATGGTCGGCTTCGTTCATCCTCGAGGCAAAAAGGGGGCAACGAGGTCTCCTGGAATATATATGACTACACCGGGACCCGTGTACGAAAGGTCACAGAAAAGCTCAAGGGCCAAAGCATGATGATACTGAAGGATACGGTCTACTCCGACGACGTCGAGATCTATACGTACTACGGAGGCGTATCGGGACCATCTGTTTGCACAACAGGCATCGTGCATGCAGAGGGAATAGAGATAGCTCTGGTAGAGTTGACCGACAACGCTCCCACCACTCTGCTCGTGCGGTTCCAGACTGGTCGTAACATCGAGACAGGCGACAATGGCGAGCGCGTCTCATACGAAGAATACTCTGCCTTTGGCAGCACTACCCTGATGGCTTGCGGCGGCGATATTGAAGCCCCCAGGCGGTACCGTTTTGCCTTGTACGAGAGGGATATCGAGACTGGGCTCTCGTACTGCAATGCCCGATTCTATGCTCCATGGCTATGTCGATGGATATCCACAGACCCTCTGGGGCCCGTAGATGGGCCTAACCTGTACCGCTACTGCAGGAATGACCCTGTTAATCTGAACGATCCCGGCGGAACATTTCCGGATCCGGACGTGGCACCGGACTCCGGGTTAAGGGACGCGCCGCGCCCACCAGACAATAGACTTAGACGACTCGACTCGCCTGAGCTGCCCGACGTGCCCGACGAGGCGGAGGGAGATAATCGGGTGCCTCAAAAGGTAAGTGCCAAAGAAGATGCATGTCTCGGACCGTCCGGGTCTACCTCGAGCGAGATTGTCCAGGAGCTTGATCCAAAGCCAATCCCGAAGCCCAAGCCATTTCAGAAGCCAACCGAAAAGAAGTATACGTTCTGGCAAAAGGTTTGGTACACCTTCTGTCCGTGTGCTGGAGTGCCGGCAGGTGAGAGGACCGTTAGAGGTCACAGGTATAATATGTCGAGGCCCAAGTCGTTATTCTGAAGAGGCCTCGGATAGAGAAGATCGAAAAGGCGGTAGAAGAAGGAACACATTGGAGGATCTTTTATCTCAGTCTAACTATATAAGATGCTTTCCATTTACTATTATTTGCCGTAGCGTCTGAATATCAGTTCTTCAAGGAGTTACAGTAGAAGTGAGTCTACCAAAATTAATTAAGGTTTTCATTTCCTCGAGCTTGGTAAAGATAGGTGACATGAATTACTTATCGAGACATCATAGTGTTATTCATTGACCTAAAGCTATCCATAATAAGGCTCTTCCACAGGCTCGCTTTGGATAGCGATAGCGGGTATATTGGCAGAATGTATTGCTCTTGCATTTGCCCGATTTCATTATGCCAATGAAGTAAAGAGACCTGACTCTATATGAATGGACTCCATGCAGATAAGAGCATCGAGCGTTTGTGTCACAAAATAAACTTTGGGCCATAGGCCGTTAACCTTATCATGCCACCAGGCAAATGACTCCAATTAAGACTTAGTTTATAGACAAAAGTCAGAAGCTTAGGATGACGAGGCACAAATTAAAAGAGAAAGATAAAAGGCATTGTCAAAATAATAGGTGAAATTATTAAATACTTTTAAGTGCTATTACAAGACTAATATTTGTCACTATGGGACCAATCTGAGATGCAAAACTGACTCCAGTCAAGAAAACAAGTATGAGATGACCATTAACTCATTGCCACCTTAGGCCTTCTTCTTCTTTCCAAAGTTCCACTTCTTAACTCGGAACATGTAGTAAGTTGCGACAGCAACGAAGATGTTGAAGCCAATATAAGCCCAAACAATGCCAAAGTTGCGCCATCTCTCGGTGTAGTAGATCCTGTTCCCAGCCATAAACTGGTCGGCGTTGGACAAAGAACAGTACTGACAGTCCGATGTAGCGTCAGGGTTCTGCAGCTGACCGGGAGCCTGCTTCAGATAGTCTGCCATGTAATCGCCACAGGTCTGGCCCGAAGGAGGATTGAAGACGGAGACCTCTGATCGTGAACATTCGACGAGACGTCCACCCAGTTCGGTAGATACAACACCGGCAACCCAGTAGGTGAAAGGACTCACACGATACATGAAAATCCAGAAACCCGGGAGAGCATCAGGAGACTGCAAAACACCGTTGAAGGTCAAGCTCATGAGGACCAAGAGAGTGACAATGGACGAGGCAGTGAGAGCATCAGGAAGAGCAGCGATGGTCATCTGAGCAAACGAGCTGGCGTAGAGCATGAGCTGGATCATGAAGAGAAGGACGAGGCCCTGGCGGGCTGAGCTCTGGACACCCATGACAGGGTAGTAGAAGCAAGCATACATGAGAATGCCAGTAAGAGCCTGCCAGGGGATCTCGACAATGACGTTGGCAATGATGAAGGCCTTCCAAGAGTATGCCTTGCTGGGTCGTTCCCGAACTTCGTACAGGTCACGCTGGGTGATAAAGTGAGGTTGGATCTAAAAAGGGTCAGTATACAGTAAGGCCAACGGTGATGGGGGATTTACCTGTTGAACAATAGTAGAGAAGACTGTGATAATCATAAAGACGGAGAAGATGACATTCTGCATGCCAGCAGACGAGTTATCAGGCTGGTAGAATGAGAAGCCAATAAAAAGACCAGAGATCGTGCCAAGAATGAGCTTCGACATGATATACGTGGGCATTCTCCAGTACTGCTGGAAGACTCGCGTAGTGACCTCTCGGAGCTGTGCACGGAACGGCATGGCGAACTCGGACTGGCTGGCAGAATCGTCTTGGGGGTTCTTTGACGACATCTCAGATGCAATCCTCCCGACTTCAGCTTCGACAGCGAGACGCTCCTGGCTGCGTTGCCAAACAGTGTGCCAATCTTCACCTTGGGAGCTAATAGCGTTGTTGACGATCTCGAGCATCCATTCAGCTGGGTTCTCGTCATCACCGCAAGCCCGAGCACCCTCCTTCTCAAAGTAGTCAAGAAGCGTACGCGAGTTCTGACCGATATCGCCAAAGTACACAGTCTTACCACCACGAGCAAGGAACAGAAGACGATCGAACTCCTGGAACAGAATGGCGCTGGGTTGATGGACAGTGCAGAGGATAGCTTGTCCTGCGTCGGCGAGCTTGCGAAGGAATGCGACGATAGCCCAGGAGCTCTGTGAGTCAAGACCGCTAGTGGGTTCATCGAGGAAGAGTAGGAGCTTGGGCTTAGCGGCGAGTTCGACACCGATGGTGAGAAGCTTGCGTTGCTCGACGTTGAGACCTTCTCCGGGGACACCGACGACTGCGCTGGCAAAGTCGCGCATGTTGAGCATGTCGATGACCTTCTCGACCCATTCGTGCTTCTCCTCGGTGCTGACGGTTGAGGGTTGACGAAGCATGGCGCTGAAGCGGAGACTCTCGCGGACGGTGGAGGTTTCGAGATGAAGATCTGAGACGTGTTAGCAATGTGCAACGGTCAGTTAATGAAGGGATGGCACTCACCTTGCTGCTGGACGTATCCTGTCTTGCGTTGGAAGCTGGCATCGAGAGGTTTTCCGTTGACAAGCATGTCTCCAGTGATGACACCCATGGTAGTTCGCTGAGCCAAAACATCAAGAAGAGTAGTCTTTCCGGCACCACTAACACCCATCAGGGCGGTGAGAGTACCAGGCTTGACCCAACCAGTGACGTGATCCAGAAGACGTCTCGGCTCACCCTTGATCTCAATATCATAGACAACATCCTTCCAAGTGAAGATGTCAGTCTGTGGCTCAAGTCCAGCAGTAGAGTCCTGGCCCTCGTTGGTCTTCTCAGGCACAGCGAGCTGCTCATTGTTCACACTCCTGTCAACACCGTCCTGAAGATGAGCGGGGACCTGACCACGCTGGAAGACGAGGACCTCAGCCTTGCTCGCGGTCTTGGAGTTGAGCTCTGTGGCGGTGAAGTAGATAAGCATGAAGCCGACGAGGAAGGCAATGAGGATACCAAAGTTGCGCCAGACATGGGAGTAGGAGTATCGGTAGTTGGTCTCGATGAAGGCATCTCCACTGACTGTTCGCTGTCCTGCTACAGCTCCGACGGCTGAGCAGATGAATGTATCACCGCTCATTCCGGGGTAGGATGGGATGAACTGGGAGCAGTCAAACTCGCGACCGTGGAATTCATTGGCGACCAGGATCTCAAAGGCGTAGAAAATCGGGTTAATCCATCTGTAACTGTTAGCAGGTCCTCAGGAGCAAGGAAGAAGCCACTCACCTAATCCAGCCAAACCAATCAACCATCTGCGGAACACGAATCATGAAACCAGTATAGATAACAAGCGCAAGGACCATAACACCAGCCAACATCATAGCCTGAGAAACAGTCTTGGTCACAGCAGCCATCGTCCTAAAGATCGCAGACATGACAAAAGTCGAGATGTACGTGATGAGGAAGAACAGGAAGAAGTTACCAGGCTCACGACGCAGACCAGCCAAGAAGTACAGGATGATGTTGAAGACAGTCGCCGAGATGAACTTGATGGGTATGTCCGCCACGATACCGGAGATAGCTTCAGCAGCGGGATGGTAGAAGGCGTAGGAGGCGTGTTTCTCGACGATGGGGCGTTGGGAGTAGAGATTGTTGATCTCGGAGATGGCGGCGAGTGCGTTCATGAGAATACCCATGAAGAGAACTGCGCCTTTGGAGTAGAAGCCTGCGGATCCATCGCCAGTGCCGTAGTAGACTGAACCGATGATGAGAGACATGATTACATCAATTGCAACGTGTGTCGCTGTGGCTGAGAGATCGTTCCAGATTCGCTGGTAGGCACGCTTGGTCGTCAGGCGGATCTGAGTCGCGATGCTGATGATGTATGGAGACTTGGGTCGAGCACGCTTATCTTGACTGTACACATTATCAGCATACCGTTGATCCACCAAGGGTAAGAAGAACTTACTAGAGGGCCTTGCGCTCTCTCATAGGCGCAATGGCCTCAGAGCGGTTATCAGAAGGATAATCCTGCTGATACACCTCAATCTCCTCCCGCAGCCTCTTGCACTCAGGCGAGTTATGCCAGTAGAGCTCAAACTCCTCCGCCGTACGAGGAACTTTGTTCTCCATACCCGGTCTGGCCTTGCGCTCCTGCGGGTTCGTCACGGAAGTGAGGAAATCACCCGCGGTTTGACGAGCAGGGCATTCCCAGCCCATTTTCTCAAAGTAGGCCTTGGCCTTGCTCGCGGGACCGAAGTAGATCTGACGACCCTCGTACAAGACGACTGCTTTGTCGAAGAGGTCGTAGATGGCTTGGCTGGCTTGGTAGATTGCCAGAGCGTTGGCAGAGCCAGTGTAGTCGGAGGCTAGACGAATGGCTTGGGCGAACTTGAGAGCTGTCGCTGAGTCGAGACCTCGTGTACTATATCCAAGTCAGTTTCATAAACTCGTACCTCTCAGTGATACTCACCTGTTATCCCACGCAGCCATTGGCGACTGAGCAAGCATCATCTCGGCAATACTAACTCGCTTTCGCTCACCACCAGAGACACCACGGATAAAATCATTGCCGACCTTGGTGTTGTAGGTATGGCTCAAGCCGCAAATCGCCATGACGATCTTGGTGGCGTTCTTGACTGTTTCTTCGCGTGTTCCATCGAGGCCGAGCTTTTCGGGGTCGGAGGGGAGACGGCATGCAGCGGCGAACTCAAGCGTTTGACCGACGGTGAGATGGGGGAAATGCTTGTCAACCTATTCACGAAATTGTCAGCAAACATCAAAGATAGAGACGGCTGAGATGCATACCTCTTGATTGTAACCAGTCTCGCCCTTGAACTCCTTCATCATATCCTTCTGCGAGATACCATTGTACGTAATCATCGACTCCTCTCCAAGGTGCAGTCCCTCAAGCTCACCCGTCATAGTCTTGAGCAGCGTCGAGCATCCTGAGCCAGGCCGACCGAGAACAATAAGCGTCTCACCACCCCTCAGCAGGCCATCGAACTGATGAAGAATCCTCTTCGGCTCTTTCTTGCCCGACTTGAAATGCTCACCAATCCTCAACGGCGCCTGGATAATATCCGCTACCGTCTTCTGCAGCTGCAGCGCCGCTCCCGTGCCGTAAACACTCAAGTTCTTGAAGGCGACACCAGCGCTCTTGGGGCCGACGCCTGCTTCTTGCAGTTGGTGCATGAAAGCCGGTAGCCATTTCGACAGGTCGAAGGCTTTGTTTGTAGGGTCCAATGCGGGGTCTTCTTCGTTGATGGTAGCGATTCTGGAGGGGACTGTGGCGAAGCTCTGTCTGCGGCGTTGAGAAATGCCAGTTGCGATTCTTTGGAGCTCTTGTTGGTCTTGCTCGTCCATGATCATGGTGTTGCTTCGTGTGAGGGGCGATGGGCGGGTGTATGTGCCCTCGCTTCCTGTTGAATGTTCCATTTCAATTGAGTCTGGTGGACTCTCAATTGAGTGTCGCGGCGTCATCTTGAAGTTGTTTGTCCAAGAAAAGTGATGTCCTTGGATGCTGTTATTTGTTGTGTTTTTGTGTAAATCGGACTGGAATGTGACTGTCGGAAAACAGAGTCAAGCACCTCTGACCCGTTGTCAGGCAATTGATGAGATCAGCCAAATTAAGATTTAAAAAGGAAGTAGTGAATTGTCTATGGAATGATTTGACTTTCTGGGCGGAAATGAACTGGGCTTTAAGTTAGATAACAGCAACCTCATAAACTTCAACTCCCCCAAGTGCCGGGCCCGACAGCACCCCGACAATGCTGTCATCAGAGCCAAACGACGTGGTCGGAGCTTCGGTAGCCTCAAAGCATGCGTCTCACATACTTCAGCCACGCTGACACTCTATTCCATTTAGTCCATAGAGTCGGGCTGCCTGTGTATCCGCTAGTCCGACAGCAGCGGCCGTCGATGCTTGGGCTGGACGGGGATTTGCTGCCGTGCGAAAAACCAAGTGCTAAGGGAGTAATTAGGTTTGTGCCGGCCTCTTAGTGCTGTGGGCTTGTCGATCTGCGGGCGGAATGTCGGGGGTTATGGCAAATCCCTGGTCCGTCCGCCCTTTGCGGCCTCATCCGCGGAGGCCGGCAGCTACGTTTACCCGTAAGGCGCTGAGTCACTTTCTCTCGTTCTCGTTCAGATTTTTCCGATCTTGCATGGTGACGTCACCAAGATCGTAGATAACGGTGTCTGAGGGACCCGAAAAGTCCATCTGCGGTGTTTCCGTCGGGTTGTTTTTCTTATTCGCGAGTCTCGGCACATGCAATGAGGTCATGGCTCAACGTTTCAGTCGTGTCTGCGAATTGACTTTACCTGCGCCTCTGCTGTTACGGCCTCAAAAGGTTAATTTCTCGGGACTTGTGTCAATGCATTGTTGAATTGGCAGGTAAGATTGCATTGGCGCAGCAACGATACTGTTGTTATGCTTACAATGCAACGTGGTCTTTGTTTTCCTTCTAAAGAAAAGGAAAAAACTCAAGATCTTGATACCAATTGGCAAATCTGGCAGAACTGGTGTGAAGCAATTGTGAGTTTTGGGACAAATACAAGCTACTAGACTTTAGGAAACAACGTTAAGAGTAAATTGTATATAATTACTTAGTAAATCTTAAAAGCCTAGCTATTATATTTATTGCTAATATTAATTATTTATTTTATTATAGTATTAAACCTAATAGAATAAATCTTTAGAATAATATCTAGTATAGAAATCTTATATATAGGGTAGACTAAATGCCTCGAAGTACGGAGTGGCGGATACAAAAAAACTCCACAGGCTAAAAATTGTTAGCCCTGACTAGATCTTCATGTCTCGGATAAACTAAAGCTCACTTCTCTCGGTAGACCATTTAATCCGCAACCTCCGATGCTCTAGCCCATCTTGATTGTCGATCGTCATCGTCCAATCTTGTGCTTGTCTAGCTTCAGGTTAGCTATGTACAGTCTCGTCATCACTATTATTGGTCTGCTTATCGGTCAGTCGTTTAGCCTGGCCGTCTTTAAGTGAATTTTGCAGGCTTAGAATTGTTTATCTTTTATTTCTTGCGGGATAATCATTGATCCCGACAGTGATCGAATGCAAGCATGGCTGGTTGAAGTTCGGGTAACATTTGTCAGACTTGTCCAAGATCGAGTCAACGATCAAGGGCGATTGCGTAAATTGGTGGATCTTTAAGTAACTAAGACAGTTTAGCTTTGGAATTCAGGTAAGTGAACGCTAACAGGAGAGCCACTCCACGGGTTAGGTGTCAGCGTCACAATGCAATTATGAAGAGTCTGGCAGGTTCAGTTATGCTCATGGGGTCGTTGAGGCTTGTCACTCGCGCCTCAAGCAGCATTATATAACTTAGAATAAGCAGCATTCATTTTCAACCATTTTCCCATTAAGATGCGCCCGTGATATTTTAAAACCAGATCTCCTATCATACAGGTAACGCCATACAGTAAGAAGAACACAATGAGGCTCTTTTTCAAACATAATATCAAGCCTAATGTAACAAAGCTTTTATCAACCTCCCAAAACATATCCTCAAGCTGCTGCCTTTTTTCATTTATACTTAGTAAACAAGCCGCCAAAACGGGTCTTTTCTTTTGGACGATGTCTTTGATCCTCATGAGAGAGCGACCCGTCCTTTATCGACTCTATTAAGATATGAGACCTAGGAAATATTCCGTACTCTCTCTTGGCATTCGAACCACTCCAGAACCACGCATGTGGATCCTCCCCTGTAGATAGTGTAAGTGTCAATCTTGGTCAAGTTGATGATGATAGAGAACCTACAAGCAAGGTTATAGATAATATCGCCTTTCTTGAGCGCCAGCCAGCCAGGCTGCCTTTGCTTCTCGAACTTCCACCTTGCCACTCCAGTTCGTGGCGTGTTTGGTAAGGAAGCGATCTTGACATGTCGTGGCATATCCAGGCTGATTAATTTACTTGGAAATGTTCCAAATACTCCGTCGTGCCAGCCTTGGCACCACTTCCCGTCCCACTTCTCAGGGAACTCGATGCCAATTATCCTCGCTCCCGAAACGAACTGCAGAATCTCTGAGGTTGCATCAGGTCTTGCTTGTGGCTTCTCATTACTTCGCCTAACATGGTCTTTCACGGCCCGGGCGACCGGCATCGATGCGAGTCGGTTTGGTTCGATGGCTCGGGTCACGCCATGCAGAGTAGCCATGGCAGAACTTGGGAAGTATAAATCGCAGTCTTGACGCCCTCGCGAATTTATATCGCTGTGCTCGTAGACTACTTCCACGCCCGGAACGTGCGGCAATGGATGACCATGCCGAGAAATGTGACGAAAGAGGAGATCGATTGACTGAAAAACGGTGGCGTCGTCTTCCTGGAGAGTAGACTTGGTCTTGTCACAAAAGAGACAACCGAAATACACCGAGTTGGTGTTTCGGACTGCAATATGAGATTTAAATAGGAAGCGAGGACGATGAAGAATGCCTCTCGTCTGCTGGCTGGCCAATGCTAAAATTACGTTTAAGCTTCGGTTCTCACAGCGATTGTGGCTGAGTGAATAACTTACGATCTTGATCCATGTCCTGACGCAAATGGGAGTAGGGAGTCTTGTACTCACAATGAAGACACTGCGCAGTTGGTTCTGTCAAAGTCTCAGCTGGATTATCCAGCATTTGCCCAAATAATGTTTCTTGAGAATACTCCCTGGGCCTTATTGTACCATCTGAACCGCCACCAACCCTTTTGATGGCCTGTCCGGGACCTCCAGAGGCAAAAGCTCGAGCTCCTTTACATAGTCCGCCCAGGAGGGCTAGAGAGCTGTCTGCTCCGATCTCATAGGTCTGTAGAGAGTGCACGCTTTTCACAGAGGTAGAATCATTCTTGATCGAGCTAGAAGACGTTGATACTGCTTTGGCACCCGACGCGCCGCTTCCGTCTGATCGTATGGATGGCGCTAATCCTTGGGTGACAATGAATAATTGTTGATGTTCAGGCGACGCTGCAGATGGTATGTAGGACCCAGAATTCCGGTATTCTGTAAGCTTTGGGCTGATGTATTGGGAGGCTGTTACAGATACAGGGCGTGGGACAGCAGCTGATTGCTGGTCAATGACTGTGGACCAATCCGGTTGCGAAGCTGGCTCAGTAGTCACGGACGGCGGAGGAGTATCCTCATGATTATAGCCGAAGGAGTCTCTTGTGTTTTGGTCGATTGCGTTCTGGTAGCCTGCTGACTTGGGGGATAATGCAACTGAGCTTGGAGGAGTGATGACTCCAATATCCAGACCTTGCAAACGGTTTAAAATCGCGTCTGAATCGCTGTCTTGTCGTCGATGAGCCTGGACATAGCGGTAGGTTTGGGCCTCTTGCTCTGGAATCGCGTATTTGCTTGACAAAGGCAAGGAGACTGGGGAAGCGAGCCCACCCAGCGTAATTGGTGACCGTGTCGTAGAATAATCAGCAGTTCTCAAAGCACGTCCCCCAGAGTGAGATCTATCGCGCTGTTCGGAACCACCGATGAAGGATGGTTGTTGCTGATGTGTACCAAGACTAGACCCAGCTCTCGGCGCGTTGATCGGAGGACGCATGGACATTTGGGAGCTCGATCTGGTCACATCATGAGGATTGGTAAATTGCGGAATAGGCGGAAGAGGTGGAAATTTTGAGGGGGGTGGTGATGATTCCAGAGCCGACTTTGTTGTAAATCGTGTAATCTCTTCTACAAGAGTAATAGCCAATTCCTTTGTCGCAGCTTGGAGCTCGTCAAACTTGGCCTTGTCAAAGGTCTGCGGCTCAATGAAATCCTCAAAATCATAGAGCAAGATGTCAATCGATCGAACTTGACAAGTGACATCTTCTACTCGCCTGTCAGCGTTCGCTATGACTCGGGTGCTGGTTCTACTTGTCCTTACCGTGGCGCAAGGTCAGATGTCTTAGGAATTCAGTCAATTGAGGAGATGACACCGCAAGCAAAGGTACCAGGCGTCGCAAAGCTCGCTCTCCTTCTCTCAATAGCGACTTGGCCGACCGGCTAAGTGACGTCTGTTGGTAGTCATGCCCACTGGCCTGTGAAAGCGCAAACTTGGCCCATTTTGTCACATCATTAAAAGGACGGAGTAACACGTGATCAGATTGAGTCGCCATTCTGGAAGCGATAAGAATAGGGGAAAAGCAGCGATAAAGCTGTCTCGTAGAGTATCGAGACAAAAGTCTGCAAAGGGTAGGATGAGACCTGCTGGGCATGTACTCCGTATATGCAATAAAATTAGCACCTCTTCCCAGTCTTATCATATCAATACGAAGTTAATATCTAATTAACAAGCCCTCTGTTTCAAGGCTAGGATGGGGGGAGTTATTTCAACTCGTGAAGGATAATTGCAACAGACAGGGGTCTGAAAGAGGGTGGGATCATTTCCAGATAAGCCTTTTCGGCTCAATGGCCCGGATTTGCACATTTCCTCGTAACCGAACCAACCAGAATGCTCGCCACGATATTAGAATTAAGCCCAAAATTGAGCTTAGATGCTTGTACAAGCTAGAGTTGGACGTTTATAGCGAGTCACCGAGCATAACTTAACTCCCAGGCAGAGCTGAGACTCGTCGAAACCGCCACCAAACTCAATCTCCCGGTGTTGTTACTAGCCAAATAAGGTAACCTTCACTCTGCATTATCATAGCCCGCGATTAGTTAACGCCAAGCCGAGGCGACCTCCCTAAATAGTTCCCATAACCCGTGCGCTTGGCCGTTCCAAGACTTTAACTAATGCATGTTGCCTCCGCGCCAACCTCCCGCTTCCCAACACTGTTGCTACACGGAAAAGGTTCTAGAGGTTTCAAATGTGCCAGATGGAGGGGGTCAGACATCCTTCCTTTTTGGATTGATCCGCCGAAAGGTCGTCCGCCCCTTGTCGCTTTGCCATCTTTCTTCAGTTGCCTCTTATTTATAAATCACCACTGCTGACGGAATCTTCTTGGTCTTAGTCGGGCCCGTTCTGTTCACTTTTTCCTTTTCCTCCCCTCATCTTTTGTTTTTCTTCTCCCATTGTATCGCGTCATTTCAGCTCAAGAGCCTCACCATCATGGGCTGGATTGGTCGAATTAACGATGGCGTGGCCAACAGTCGCGTAGGCCACTGGTTTCAATTGGAGGGATCTGGCCATGTGAGCGAACGCCACCAAAGAAGTATTGCACTGAGAATCGCACTGACTCCAGGCTTTAGCCCCGCGAGCGACCTGGTTCCCGGTTTACGACTGAGATCCGAGCAGGCATCATCTCTTTCTTCGCAATGGCATACATCTTGGCTGTCAATTCCAGCATTGTCGCGGACAGTGGAGGCACTTGTGTCTGTGACTCGACTCCCGATGACCCCATCTGTGCCGCCAACTCGGACTACCTCCTTTGCAAGAATGAGGTCAAGCGTGATCTAGTCACGGCCACTGCGGCTATCTCTGCTCTGGCCACCTTCTTCCTTGGTGCCCTCGCCAACATGTTAGTCTCGATTGGTAGTGGGGATGGCTTTGACTATTGGCTGCTAACTTGTGCACAGGCCCGTCGGTATCAGCTGCGGAATGGGCTTGAATGCTTATCTCGCATACGATGTACGTATTCCTGTTTTGACATACTGTATAATTTCTAACGTGGTTTCTACCTAGGTCGTCGGCTTTCATGGCTCTGGATCTGTCCCTTATGAAGTGGCCATGACGGCCATCTTTGTCGAGGGCCTCATCTTCTTCGGTCTCACAATCCTTGGTCTTCGACAATGGCTTGCTCGAGCTATCCCGCGTTCAATCAAGCTAGCTACTGGTGCTGGCATCGGTCTCTTCTTGACACTTATCGGCCTTACATACAGTGAAGGCATAGGCCTGATTACTGGCGCTGTTTCAACCCCTCTCGAGCTGGCTGGCTGTTCTCCTGCGGATAAATTGGAGGATGGCACCTGTCCTGGCTCGCACAAGATGCAGAACCCAACTCTTTGGCTTGCTATTTTCTGCGGTGGTATCCTGACGGTCGTTCTCACCATGTTCCGCGTCAAGGGTGCTATTCTCATAGGCATTATTCTTGTGTCTATTTGTTCTTGGCCACGCGGTACTTCTATCACGGCCTTCCCTGATACCCCGGTCGGCGATGACTCTTTCAACTTTTTCAAAAAGGTTGTGGACTTTCATCCTATTACCAGAATCCTTGCCGTACAAAAGTGGGATATCAGTGCATATAGTGGCCAATTTGGTCGCGCCCTTATCACGTTCCTCTACGTTGATATTCTTGACTGCACAGGTACCCTTTACTCAATGGCCAGATTCTCTAATCTCATTGATGAGAAAACTCAGGATTTCGAAGGATCTGCTACAGCATATCTTGTCGATTCCATAAGTATCACTATCGGGGCTGTCTTTGGTACATCACCTGTGACAGCCTTTATTGAGAGTGGAGCAGGTATTGGCGAAGGAGGGCGAACAGGAATCACAGCTATGATGACTGGCTTTTGCTTCTTTGTCTCCTTATTCTTTGCACCCATCTTTGCCTCTATACCGTCTTGGGCAACAGGCTGTGTCTTGATTTTAATTGGCTCCATGATGATGCAAGCCGTCGTCAATATCAATTGGCGATATATGGGTGATGCTATCCCAGCCTTCTTGACTATCGCTATTATGCCTTTTACATTTTCAATTGCCGATGGCCTCATTGCCGGAATTTGCAGTTACATCGTTATCCAAGTTCTTGTATGGGCTGTGGAGACAGCTTCTATGGGCAAGCTGACTGCTACTAATAAGAAGGACAAAGACCCTTGGACATGGCGTATTCCTGGAGGCATCCTACCAGGGTGGCTTACACGTTTGTTCCAGGGCAAGAAGGACTTTTGGCGCCCCTATGCGGACGAGACCATCGATGGCAATGTAGGTGTCAATTCTCATGAGATGAGCCCTATTAGACACAATGCTGACTGGGTCAAGCCTGGTGAGCCTTTACCTCACGTGGTAACTGAGATTTACTCTGGAAATAATAAGGAATAAGTCGGGGCATATTTCGTGACTCGACCTGCGGGGCCGAAACTGGTTCATTGACTTAAGAAGGCGGTATTTTTTATATAGTTTTGTTACGTGCTACAGATACATAGAAATCGCAGCGATATTCTTCTAGCATTCGATGGCAACTTGGATATCATTATCAATAGTTTGGCCGAGTGAATGGTTCCCTATCTCCCTACGTTCTCAATGAGGCCCTGCACGCTGCTTCAGCCAGAGGTCATTTATCTATTGCACAACGGCTGGCAATCAGTGGCGCAAAGATCGAATTGTGGGATGTTAACGGATGGCCAGCACCACATCACGCAATCATTTCATTCGGACGTGGCAAGTTTCCTTGTCGAAAGCGGCACTGGTATCTATTAGGACAATATTGGCTCAGAACCGATCGACTTAGTAGTCAGGCTTGGTATAGAGGCCTCAGACCTTATTCAGAACCATATGGCCGACCTCACCGTCGACATTAGTCAAAGGCCTTCGTTATTGACCGTCACTGCAAGACAAGGTGGAAACATGAGTTCCATGGAGGTTAGAAACGCCATCTCGGGGTTATGGGCTGGCTGCTACACATGCCTCTGCTGCGCAGATGGTAGACAAGATGACTTCTCAATCGTAATTCCGGAGCTGCCAGCTTAGACTTACTGATTACTTTTCGTCTGGGGAGTTTGCCATTTTTGGATGTCCGCCAAACGTAATGCGAGGGCTGATAGATCGCGACGTACTGGAGGGTCAGGAGGTGTCCGAGCCAATTTTGCGAAGAGGCCGTGCCTATCGAGCACCGCGAGGACTCAGCAACAGCTATGAGCTATTTCCATGAGAATCTCAAATGAACTGCCATCAAGGAGGCTGACAAAGTGATTGCCAAGGTATCTAATTCCAACCTAAAACAATTCCTACGAATTCTGACCTCCAAATCACAATTGCTCGAAGGTTGTTAGACAGAACGCCCGGATTGGACGATGCTGATAAAGGCTTGTGAGCGCAGAGCAGGCTCATCTGTAATAGGCTAAGTGGCTTCGATTTTCAACCCTTTGGCCAATAGTATGTGCCCACGATTTGTCGGGGGTAGATCAGAGGCGCTTACTTACTGTAATCACTGCGCAAAATCGACTAATCACAGCTGGCTGAGCTGGGGCTGTGTCTAACTTCACATTCCTCTTCTCATGGATGTGTACCTTTCGTAGCTACATAAATTGCCGTTTCTCCATCGAGCAACAAAATCCTGCGTAGGCGCCATTCACTTTAACCTTCATTGTGCTCCCCAACAGTCTCGATTTACGACGCCAGGGTGCATAGCTGATATGGATAGCTGGCATACAACACAATGCACAAAGCCCGACATTGCCGTCTTTCCTGGACTTGATGTTCCAACATGTATGAACTGCGGAGAAATTTGCCCCTCTTATAAAGCGGACAATAAACACAAGGATGAACTTCAGATTCCATCAGCGGGCAGGCGGTCTGCTATGCAATTGAACTGGCCGCCATCGGTGTCATACCAGAACTACGCTTACGCCCATGATCCTGATGGGTCGTTGCATAACGCTCTGGTTTCACTGGTTGACCAAGAATGTTGCGATAAGGAAACAGACAAGCAGGTCCCTTGCTCTTCCGTTGTCAAGACAGCCCAGACTCCATCTTTGCAAGTAAGCAAGACCTCATATGAGTCCCTTGATGGCACCAAGATACGTGTCTTGAGACTGTACAAGGGGCGCTTTGGGGATCTCTTGCATGGAGACTTTGAGACTGTGAGCCTTCAGAGTCGAGACACAGAGTCAGAACAGCCAGAAATGACGCCATCAGATGAAAGGGAAAATGCTACACCATATGAAGCTGTTTCATATACCTGGGCCAAAGGAAATGACAAACGGGAAAAAGACCACGCCATATTCATCGGAAACCGTTGGGACAAACTTCCAGTCACTGAGAACTGCTTCGATGCCTTACAGAACTGTCGGTTTGATGACCAAGATAGACGCTTATGGGTTGACGCAATCTGCATCAATCAGTCAAACATTTCTGAAAGGACTCACCAAGTTGGTATGATGAGGCATATCTACTCAACTGCTAGCCGCGTTTTGATATACCTGGGAATGGACGATTCTGGGAGCGGCGCAGAACTTGCGCATGATCCCGAGATTCTCAGTGACAACCCATATTTCTCCCGCATATGGGTGGTTCAAGAAATCGCTTCTGCGAAACAGGCGCTTGTTTTGTATGGCCGTCAAGCTATGCACTGGAGATTTTTCCACAGCAATCTGCAGACATTGTCTAGTAAGAGATGGATGCGGCACTTTGGTTCTCCCAAACAGATCAACGATGCCCATGGCTTCTTGACCCTGTTAGGGGATACACGAAACTGCAATGCTTCTGATCCAAGGGACAAGGTCTTTGCCTTACTTGGGCTATGGAAGAAGGGCATAGAGCCGGACTACACGCTCTCGCCTCAAGCTGTGTACACAGGATTAGCCTCCAGCATCGTCACGGATGGAAGCCAAGAACTGGCGGGGCGACTGCTTGGTATGGCGAGCTATGGCGGTTCCATGCCTGGGCTCCCATCATGGGTTCCTGATTGGAGCGAAAAGAGTCAACACCCGTACCACCGGCACTGGGAAAGTCCCTTGTCTCTGACAAACACTCTTTTGCCAAATTGCGAATGGAGATTTCGAATTCATCGGCAAACTGGCTCCTTATGTGTTGTAGCCGCCAGGATCGACATCTTGGCACCATACCTCTCCTGTGGGTTCATAACTGCCACTGATGGAATTATGATTGCAAAGACTGGACGTATTTGCGTCTCACTTACGCCTGAGGTCCTGAGGAGGTGCGAACCGAGCGATCATATCCTCGCCCTTCCTGGACACGGATTCTCCCTGGTTCTTCGGAAAATAGTAGACCCCAACATCTATACCTTTATCGGGCTTTGCGAATACTCGGACTCACTGAAAAGCCGCGACCTGTCGACAGGAAGTGACTATCAGCCCATGAAACTAGATGCCATAAGATATCTACAGGACTGGGCGTGGCTTTTGTCCCTCAAGGAAAGACCTCTTTGGTCCGAGTTTTCGGCTTGGGAGAAGACACAAATCTGTTGGTATGCTCTTCTAAAACAGAGAAAACTCGCAACTCGAGTGTTTCTTCAGAGGGTGATCAGAAAAACTCAACTTATGGCTAAGATACATGGTCTAGCCAGGGAAGCGCGAAATGCCCTGGAAAGCTGCGGTGAAGACAATAAGGAAGGATTGAGAGGATTCTTTCAGCGTCGAATGACTAAAGCTTGGCAGCTATGGCAGCAAACAGACAATCTATTAGTTGCGGGTAGTCGTGAACGCAGATACATGATTAGGACGTTGCTTCCAGGCTATAGAAGTCTAGAATCACTGCAAGAGACTTCTATACAACCTGTGGCGAGACAGTCGATGTGGCTTCCTCTTTCCTCGTGTTGGTTTGGAAAACAAACCAGACCAATATCAACCGGCCTCGATGTAGAATACCCGATGTTGGCAGCCTGCGTTTCTAGGAATATTCCATTACCTCCTCTACATTTAATCACGGATATGAAGAAACACTTTGAGCTTTCACTTGGCCTAGAACTTGAGGCTGGTCTTCGACAGCTACAGAGACTGGCACAGGAACACTTCCCGCAGGATTTCCCAATTCATAACAGTCTCTTGGTCTCCCCCCATCTGAAAGCTTGCCGCCTTAACTTCAGAAAGAAGTGCTGGCCTGTTTTCCTGCATTGGCTTTCTAGACCCATGTCACCTAGTCATGATATGCTGAGAAAAGGAGTAGAAGCGGATGTCCCATTGATTTGGGAACCGGCATTCGTAATGCGATCCAAACTTGAAGAACTTCATAGCTGGTTGGATAGTAGCTTTGATCACCACTTGACAGCCCTGTCTTCCTCTTACAACAATCAAGCACTTTTTGAGAAGTTCTTTGAACTTATATACCGCGAACAGTTTGAACTCCTTTGGCTGTTTATCTTTCGCTCAGACTCAACCCCTTCCGAACCGTTTCTTCATTTTAATCCTGATAGAATTGGCGCCGAATTTGCCCGCGTATTCTTCTGGAGGTTCGACCGCAGTATAAGCAAGGTCTGCCAACTTATGAAAAAAGATCTTCTCACCAATGAGAAGATACAGGAGCAATGGACCAGCTTCCTTTATTGGCTCACTCAACAATCGTTTGAGGAGCTAGTACCGTGCATCCCTTCCAAATTGTATGATCTGTGGCCGAGGCTGACAGCTGAGGAAAAGGACATCCAGCAAGATGAAGCCTTCAAATATTATGGGGACGAATGCTTGGAAAAGATCAAGCATGACGGACTGTTAATTATGCCAAAGAAACCAGAGCCCGTTCAGCCATGGCCCGATCATGCCGAGTCTTGCTCGCCAGTGTTACCCGAGCTAGTTCATGCTGAGATTTGGCGAAGAAGAGTTGCAGAGAGGACTTTTGCCTTTCTATTTGACGACATTGAGGCCATTCCTCAACCAGCACAACCTAAATATGGAAATCTGGAAGACCTGCTTGCCCATAATCAGCTCTATAATTTTTATGGGCCTTTGGTCCAACGTTGGAGACATGAGACTAGGTCTTGGAAGGTTGTGGAGCAGTATGTTGCGGAATCTCAGTGGTACATGGGCTGCGTGAAAATGGCCCTCTTGCACGGACGGAATGAGCAGGGAGATGTCTATGAGGAAATCATTATTGTTTGATTCAATAACTTGAAGTCGTTGAAGCCGGGGGACTATGCATCGCTGTTCCTGAGTATTGCGTGTAGACAGTCCAGCGAGGAAAGTCACATGCGCGGTCACAAGGTATGAATGAAACGTGGCTGGTACCTTAATTTCATCCCGACTGCTAGAAAAGTCAATTATAAGCATGATCTGCCTAACATGCGATCTTCATTCATGCCCATAGCATCAAATTAACTTATGCGTCATTATAATTCCACAAATAACAACCTTCCGCCCAGCAGCGGGGGTATTACCTTAACCTAATTAGCACTCGGGACAAGTCGTTCTGGTGCTGTCAACCGGGGCCTGGCCTGATCTCTATGGTTAAATTGTGCTCACATTTCCAATTGGCCCGTACCCCGGAGTGAGGTCGACAACAGCCGGCCTTGTGGCTAATGAACCTGGTTTTGCGGGGCGCGATGCGACACTGTGATGATCATGCCCCGTCTCGTCGACCAAAATGTCCCACTTAGATGAGCCACGATAGTGCCTAAACGTAAATTTCTCGAATGTTGATCTCCCAATTTACCCGGGGCTTGTGTATAAGATGCAAATTATTTAGCTCATAGCATTGAGGTCTCAGCTTCATTGGCTTGAGTCTCTAGCTATGAAGGTCTCGCAGGTGTACCTATCGTTGCTGGGCCTGCTGCCAGCGGTAGCAGGTCTCGGCCAGCAATCCATTGTCGCCTTCAACAAGTCAGATGACGCTCTTAAACTCTTCGGTGGAGATGCTGGGTCTGGTCAGATTCGTGTCTCCCAGGATGAGTACTGGGGCGTCATCCGTGCTGCTGGTGATCTCGCCGTCGACTTTGGACGTGTTACTGGCACGAACTTCACTCTGAGCAACGGCAAGAAGAAAGCATCCCCGGCCAAGTATAAGTTCAAGCCTGTTGATGTCAAGAACAACACACATGTGAGTACTTCCTTACCTTCTGAGACGTCCACTAAGAATGTAGTACCGCACTCTTGATGAACAGCACTTCTCTGGACCAAAGTACTCAGACCCCAACGCTGGCAACACCAAGATTATCGTTGGCACAATTGGACACTCTGAGCTCATTGACAAGCTCATCAAAGACGGTTCACTCGATGTTAGCAAGATCAAAGGTAAATGGGAGTCTTTCGTCAGCCAGCTTGTTAAAGATCCCATCAAGGGCACTGCCGAAGCCCTGGTCATTGCCGGAAGTGATCCCAGAGGCACAATTTACGGTATTTACGACATCAGCGAGCAGATTGGCGTGAGTCCTTGGTACTGGTGGGCCGATGTTCCTATCCGCAAACGAGATGAGATCTTTGTGCTCGCCAAGCCCAAGGTTCAGAAGTCTCCTTCCGTCAAGTACCGAGGTATCTTCCTCAACGATGAGCAGCCCGGTCTTTCAAGCTGGGTCGGGTAAGCCATTTACGTTCAACTACAGAAACCGCGGCTTACACGCATAGTTCACGCTGGGACCCAACCTGGAACAACAAGGCTCCCTACAACCATGAGTTTTACGCCCTCGTCTCGGAACTGCTGCTCCGTCTTCGAGCCAACTACCTCTGGCCCACTGTCTGGGGCAGCATGGTCTACATCGATGATCCTCTGAACCAGCCACTTCTCGACGCTTACGAGATTGTTCTCGGTGGATCTCACACTGAGCCTATGATGCGAGCCCAGAACGAGTTCCGAACGTTCTACGAGGGTGATTGGCAGTACAAGACCAACAACGAGACCATCGACGATTACTTCCGCTACGGTGTTTCTCGGGCCAAGCCATATGCCAGAAATAGTCTTTGGACTATGGCCATGCGAGGAACTGGCGACACAGCTATCGAAGGCGATCTCGGCATTGACGGGATTGTTGAGATGCTGGAGACTCTTGTTGACAACCAGCGAGAGATCCTCAAGGAAGGTCTCAAGGTTAAGAACTTGACTGATGTGCCGTCATTGTGGTGTCTCTACAAGGAGGTTCAGTCTTACCAAGAGCGCGGTCTTGTTGTTCCTGAGGATATAACCCTTCTATGGGCTGACGACAACTGGGGCAACATCCGCCGCCTGCCTCTCGCGAACGAGACAGATCGCTCTGGTGGCGCTGGTGTCTACTATCACTTCGACTACGTCGGTGATCCCAGAAACTACAAGTGGATCAACACCATTCAACTCGAAAAGACCACCGAGCAGATGACTCTAGCTTACCACCGAAACGCCCGTCGCATTTGGATAGTCAACGTAGGTGATCTCAAGCCAAAGGAGATTCCCATCAGCCACTTCATGGATCTCGCCTATGATGTCGAGAAGTGGGAGAAAGAGGGCACAACAAAGTGGGTAGAAGCCTGGGTTGAGCGCGAGTTTGGCAGCGAACATGTCGAGGCTATCACGGACATCATGACGCGCTATGGCATGTACGCTGCCCGCCGCAAGTTCGAGCTCCTCGAGCCCCAAGTTTACTCTGTGATCAACTACCACGAAGCCGAGGCGATTCTTGAGCAGTGGGCTACTTTGAGGGAGGATACACAGGCTGTTTACGACAAGCTTGATTCAGAGTATCAGCCTGCTTTCTTCGAAATGTTGCTCCACCCTGTTCTTGGTGGTGAGATCGTGAATATGATTCAGATCTATGGCGCTAGGAACCAGTTGTACGCGGGACAGAAGCGTAACTCTGCTAATGATGTTATCTGGAAGTCTGTGGATTTGATGTACAAGGATTCCAACCTGACGCAGCGATGGAATGAGTTGCTTGATGGCAAGTGGGCACACATGCTCGATCGTAAGTCCTTCGCTGTGTCTGACGTAAACCTCACTGACCTGTATAGAAACTCATCTCGGCTACGACGGATACTGGCAACAGCCCATGAGAAACACCCTTCCCGATCTCCGATTCGTCCAAGACGTCTGGCCATCACTCGGCGGACAATACGGTGTTGGTGTCGAGGGTTCAAACGCCACTATCCAAGGCGACAGCCGCTGGCACTCTCTGTCCTCCAGCAGCCTCGAACTTCCTCCCCTGGAACCCCACGGAGCCCAGTCCCGATACTTCGATGTCTTCCACCGTGGAAACAAGGGCTGTAACTGGCGCGCAGCACCATGGGAGGACTTTGTCCAGCTGTCGCAGTACAACGGCACAGTTGGTGGTGATAACGGCACCGATAGCCGGGTTTACATCACAGTTGATTGGGATAATGCTCCCCAGGCACCTAACACGACACAAGTCATGATCAACATCACGAGTGATTGCCGTGGCTTTGAGAAGTATGCGGGTGAAGAGCCAAAGCTGGTCGTGACGGTTATCAACCGAGAAGTTCCTGATAGCTTCAAAGAGGGATTTATTGAGTCTGATGGACATGTCTCCATCGAGGCATCCCACTATCAAAAGATTCAAGAAGGTGACTCTGACTCTTCGGTCGAGTATCACACCATCAAGAACTACGGCCGTACTCTCGCTGGCATGGGCTTGTACCCCCTCAACACCGAAAAGCTCAAGATCGGCGAGGGTCCTGCTCTGGAGTACGACATGTATCTCTTCAGCAACAACTCAGCCGTCAACGTGACAGTCTTCATGTCCCCAGGTGCCAACTACCTCGGCGACAGCAACCCCCTTCAGTACGGCATCACCCTCTTCCCAGCCGATAAGGCGCAACCCGACCCAAAGATCATCACGCCTATTGGTCCTAATAAGGGAACTAACATGCCCGATGGCTGGGGTTACGCCGTTGGTAATGCTGTTTGGGGTTTGTACGGAAACTATACTACTACGGCGTTCAATGTTCCTAAGGAAGGTGCTTATAAGTTGAGAATCTGGGCTCTTCTGCCTAATATCTTGATTCAGAAGATTGTGGTTGATCTTGGCGGTGTTAGACAGTCTTATCTCGGACCGCCTGAGAGTTTCCTGTTGGGACGGGATGAGGTGGGCAAGTATAACGGTACCTCGTTTGTGAGCACGCCAGGTATTGTTGGAGGAACGTTCGATAAGGAGTAATAAGCTGTAGAGACAAGAGGATGTAGTAGTAAAGATGACCTAAAATATATTTCGACTGTACAATGATTTGCATGTGCGTTTGCCTATGAAGTTGAACAAAGCCAAGGGTGATTGATGAGATCACTGGTTGAAGGGCGATCAACCGGATCATACTGGAATATCCACCGCAACAGCTCCAATATCTCCTTGGCTTCCATCTCGTCAATGTCACCTGGTCTCTCTGCTATAAACTGGTCCTCGAGCGAAAGAAATTCGCCAAGATATGCGAGCGGAGGACCATCGATTTCCTCGTCTGTCCCATCGCCCGACTCCATGTCTTCATCGCCACTTACATAGTCGTCCTCTTGAGGCTTAACTTCCAGCCTCTTTCCACTTGTATCAAAGTATTTATCTGCTCGACGCCACTTCTCAAGTAGTGGTTTGGGTAGTGGCCCGATGACCTCCCAAAGCTGAATGAGATGCTCATCATTAGAGGTCTCATCGTAGTCTTCTCCCTCAAGAGATTGGATTGCGACGAACAGAGGCCGACTAGTGATCATCTCAAATACCAGACAGCCAAAGGCCCATATGTCGATACCTTTACCCAGGCGTTCATCAAGAATCGTCTCTGGGGCTCGCAGGGCAACCGGGGTGATAGCCTTAGCACCCATTATGTGATCTTCTTCAACGAATGCTGCCAAGGTCAGTTCACAGCCTTGATATTTGACCCTTCCAGATTGGGTACTTACCGCCGCCCAAATCACTGAGCTTCACAAGAGGATGGAGGCCATACGAGAAGTAGTCACTCAAAGGCCGAGGCTCAAGAAGATATGACGGGGCCCAGAGATCTTGCTTCCCATCTTTACGGTTGAGAGGCTGGGCATCACTTTCAGACTGCTTCAGATTCATCTCTGTACTCATAGTGACCTCCAGCTTCTCTACACAAGTAAGGATGTTACCAGGATGTAGATCGCCGTGAATAACGCCGTGTTCGTGAAGGAAGTGCAGCGCCTGGATAGTATCCCGTAGCGCATCCTTTGCGAAGGACTTTGTGAACCTTCTTTCCCAAGGCTCGCCAATCTGAAACTCTGGCCTTATCTTGAGAAGAGTTGTCAAGTTTGGACCCATGGTCTCAAAAACGAGGCCATCGTGTTCCCCATTGGGACCCTTGACCTTAATCGTGTCGTGAAGAACTACGAGAAAGGGGGACTCGTCTTGGAGGTGAGATCTATAAATAGAAACCTCTTTGCTTGTATCGTCTTTCTGAGTTGCAAGAGTGATCTTCAAAGACACGTAGCGGTTCATCCTAGCGAACAGTGTCAGTAAGTTATAAGATGCATGTGATAATGACATACTGCATGTCCACGGCGAGCCAGACAGTAGAAAACTGGCCCCATCCCACTTTGCGAATGATGCGATATCGCTCTTGTATCACATCACCAAGGTGAACAGGGTGATAGCCACCTGGATGATACGCCTCACCCCATTCACAAGGGGTGCCGTTGGTCTTGAAACGAAAATCGTCATCTTCCCAAGGGTCCTTGCTAGGCGGAGTCGGAGGGCGAGAGGCCATTTTGCGGAAGAGAGAATGGCTGAGGGGGTAATCAGAGAAGCGCCTGAAAGATGAAGAGTGTGAAGAAGGAGGATTGAAGGAAATAAGACCACGAGCTATTTGGAGAGTTCGCAGCTGGATGGACGGCAAAAGCGGGGCCACGATCAAGCGGCAATCGCAAAAACTGTTTAGCCGCGCGCGTCTTGGGGAAAAGATATGTTTAGAAACAAGTGCGAGAGAAGAAGTGATTCTCATTACTATAAGCAAGATTCTGTTTACTGTGTCGGTGTTACGTTCAATATGTACATTTCAACTTTCCATCGTTTAGCGCTGAGTGAGTTTTGGGCTGATGTCACGCTAACCAATGAAAACCAGATGCGGATAGCGCCAAGAATATTTGACAACCAACATCGTGGCTATGATGGTTCAGTTGAATACATAAATAGTTTTAGAAAAATAACTCAACCAACAACCCTTATTATGGGCTGCCAGAAGAGGCTGTGTTTGAAACTTTATTAGGCGCCGAAGAGCAGGTGGATGGGTCTCAAGGACACATGGGATAAGTATTGGCTAATAATTGTTTGTTGGTTGTTCTAAAGTGTGACGGCGTGACAATTCCCTGTAGGATTAACAACTGAAACAAATGAGCAACCAACAGCTACCAGCGAGAGGGGGCGGTGTCGTTGGTTCTGTACTCTCCTGGTAAGCATTTTCGCAATACATCCGTGATTACAGAAAACATAAACTGGTACAGAATAATGAGCATCTGGATTTATAATGAGGGTTTAAAGTGATTCTAGAGTTGTTCGAACAGTTCATTATCCCCGCAGGAACTTGTATGTAGCGGTTGGTTTCACTGCCGCATGGCGCATTGCCACATGAGAACGCCATGGCAGCAAGAACTGGAAATACCAGAGCCGCCCGGTCGATGAACAGGGCCAACAGTCTTTGACTTCTCAAGGTGAAGACCTATCGAACCAACCCCTAGAGTATCATTACGGGTAAACCCATGTGAGAGATACAACCAACAAACATGACTAACCGAAACGTAAGTGCTCATCAGGAAGAAGCCAAAGGTATAAGTTGCTCGACTTCCTTCGAGGTATTTCGAGATTCCAGCATCCCACAACACGATTACTTTTATTATATTAAGATACCAATTTGATTACCTTATTATCTTGTCCATCATTCAAGCCCTCTTCATATATCCTTCAATATGGTTGTTGAGCGACATCGTATCAGGTTCGGTCAACACGTGCCCAATGATCAGGGGTACCGTTCCTACATTAAAGACCTAGTCGAACAATTCATTGAAGACGACCCCCATAACAAGGGTCTCAGTCATTGCGTTGCTTGCGTTGTTCAGTAAGAGAAACCCCATATCGTTATCATGTATGCTTTTGATGTCTTTACTAACTGTGAGTTTATAGGAATGCTGGACATACCAGCAGAGCGGATCAACGAGATCACTGCACTGTTGACTTCTTTGATCTAGCGGAGGATGGAGGGGCTGCTTTCTATACCACGCAGCATGTACCAGCAATGACATTTCGCAGCTTCATCAACAGGCAGCGCCGGCGCCGTCGTCACTGAGAGATCAATCAACAAACCACTGTTACGCCTCGGTCTATGTACAATCTATAGTCTCATTTAGCACTCCTTTTACATATGTATTCATTATTGAGAATTCTTGTCGTCAAGTCCAGTGATTGTCCACCATGATCTTCCGACTTGCTGTATGTAGATGTTGAAGATACCTGGTCGCGAAGCTCCCAATAAGACATCTGAAAAGACTACTACTGGGAACTATGCTGCAAAGTTCAAGAAGATGGATACGACATGTAACTCTCATATTTTCTATGAGTTTGTCAGCATAGCGTCAAGTAAACGTTGATCTACTTACTGTTGTTCAAATCCTCCTTGCAACGACTTAAGTTATCGAGTCTGCAAAAGCAGCATGAACCAGTAAAGGAACATCCGCTTTGGCCTACGCTAATTTACACAATCTCGGCATAATGAGAGCCTCCACATCTCTTCCCAGTCGTATAGTGGTATTGCACAAGTACTGTACTATAGGCTACAGCGAGGGTTCAATGTTGACTGATAAGAATACCCATCAGCTAGGATAATCACCAGGCTAATACCTTTCAGGCTAATCTTCAGTCGGCCTTATTAACACATGCCCTAGATTATGTATCTTTGCGCAAGGTCTTTTGCCCCAGGCACAGCATGGTAGTGACTACGGGCGCTAATTTTAGTATTGGGCTAGTCGTTTGACATGGCCGAGCGAACCTTCATCTTCGCCCCACATCTACTGACCAGCCAATCGCTTGCGTATTCACTGGCCAATCGCTTCCGTACTTTGTCTAGGTATGCAGGCTAATCGCGATGTCAACACGCGTAATTAAGCCAACGACTTCTTTCACAAGTAAACAAGACAGAACGTATGACTGTGTTGTTACAATGGGCAATGTTGAAGAAAGTCAAAATACGTTTAACAATCATAATGGCCCTCTTATTAGATTTCATAAGTTAAAGCAAAAGAGGTTATAGGAATTGTAATATAATTAAATCAGTTTGTTCAGCTACTTAATTACTATCCGACTCTTCTGTCTTTCCCCTCTCGTCTCAGCCAAATACCTTTCCCCACAAAAGGCCCAACAGGCCCGACGTTTTGTAACTCTTATGCACAGCTCCCTTCCCCTCAATCTTCGCCCTGACATTATCCCAAACCTGCTCCAAGTCCGGCCTATCACTAGCCCCTCCTATATTCATCGCACTCGGAACAATCGCCCACTTCTCCAACACTGCTCCTCCCTGTCCCGTCACATCTCCTCCTTTGCCCCCTCGCAGGACTAAAATTCCAGGCTGTGCCATCCCATGCTCATAGCCCTTCCTCTCGGTCACCGCTATCTCTAGTTCATACTTTTCTTTCACTAATTCCACGAGTGTATTTTTAGTATCAACGATAGCGTCACCGGAATAACCGGTGAGCTTGCGCATTTCAGGGAGGAAAGAAGCCGGTTCAGCGGTGATGATGAGGGTTTTGCCGCCGAGTGAGGATATAGAAGCAGATAGCCCTTGGAGGGTCTGGAGATAGGCTCGGCAGAAGGGACACCAATGGCCACGGTAAACTGAGAAGTTTTAGCTTAGATGGAAGGCAGAATGTAATATGGTGATAGAGTAGAGATGACACAAGGTTGTATGGAATGAGTAGAAGGCCAACTTACAAACGACAAAGAGAATCGAGGACTCTGAGAGCAAGGTATTAAATTCCTCAACAGGTGTATAAGTAGCCATGGTGAAATGCTCCGTCGTGTAGCTGTGACTTAGAGAAACGAAACGAAAACTTCTTCAAGACTTACAAACCAGACCATGTTGAGTTATATACCTGCTTATCAGACGAGCCCTTTGCTGTAATATTGATAAATTACAAATTCTGGTTGCGCCCAGACAACTCGGATCAAACGGCAAAAGGGTCGGTCAGAATCGGTCAGCATTGGTCAGCTCTGCTTATCCTTTGTCAGTAGACCTAAGCTCTCACAATAGCCAACGAGGGTTATGCAAGTTTGGGTAGTTCTGCGGGGTACTGTACGACTCTTTCCTTATCACATGCGGCTTTCTGGGCGATTCGTGAAGATATCAAGTTGCCGCACTTCCGAAAGCAAATAAAGCAAACCCCCATGGTATTAGATATTTAATGTATATAATGCATGCTTGTTCACACACTTCTTCATGAGTCGTTCTATACTAACAGCCTGGAACGCACTTGCTCAATCACCAAAGCTACTCAGGCTGGTACCAGTCATGATGCATAATTAGTACAAGGTGTTAGAATCAAGCCGTAAAATCCGAACTTTTACTTCCTCATCTTTATCTATCACTAACGTCGCCCGTTCAATCACCAAAACCGCTTCAAAGACGGCACCGACAAACCTTTCTGCCCTTTTCACCCGCTATCACGAGGACCTCTAAGAATGGCGATTATGACGAAACATTGCGACTTCCTGGTAATTGGAGGTGGTAGTGGAGGTCTTGCTTCCGCTCGGAGAGCGAGTGGACGGTATGGTGCAAAGGTTATTGTAGTAGAGGCAAAGCGATTAGGAGGAACTTGTGTTAACGTTGGGTAATTCTGCCGTTTCTCAAGAGTCTACTTAACCACTGACCGACGCAGATGCATACCGAAGAAGATTACCTGGAACGCGGCAAACTTGGCACAAAGTATGCGCGACGCCAAATCCTACGGCTTCTCTGTCGAGCAGAAGGCGCCTTTCGATTGGGCGAGCTTCAGAACGAAGCGAGACGCAATCATTAAGAACCTGAACAATATACACGAGCGCAACCTGAAAAATGATGGCGTTGAATATATTCACGGCCGAGCTCGCCTTGTAGGCAAGAACGAGTCCATCATAGAGCTTTATGATGGCACCGAGATCGAAGTTAGCGCAAAGAAAATCCTGCTTGCGACTGGTGGACATCCCACAGTTCCTCAAGGCATTCCCGGAGCCGAATATGGTATTAATAGCGATGGCTTCTTTGAGCTCGACTATCAGCCTAAGAAGGTAGCACTAGTAGGAGCAGGGTATATTGCTGTGGAGTTTGCCGGAATGCTTAATGCCTTGGGAACAGAGACACATCTTTTTATTAGGCATGATAAGTTCCTACGAAGCTTTGATGAGATGATACAAGATGGTATTCTTTCAGAGTACGAGCGCGTTGACATACACATTCACAAGAAAAGTAAGATCGAGAGAGTCACAAAGACAGGGAAGCTTACTCTCCACTACTCTGACTCAACTGGTCAGGGCAAGCTCGAGGACCTGGATACTCTAATTTGGGCCATCGGCCGAACACCAGAAGTGGAAGGTCTTGGCCTGGACGTGATAGGCATCAAGCAGAACGAGAGAGGTCAGATCATCACAGACGAGTACCAGAACACCAACGTGGAGAATATCTATTCCCTCGGCGATGTAGTCGGCAAAATCGAACTTACTCCAGTTGCAATCGCCGCCGGTCGCAAGCTTAGCGATCGCCTCTTTGGCGGTGAACAATTCAACAAAAGTAAGCTGGATTGCGACCTCATTCCTTCCGTCGTCTTTGCCCATCCTGAAGTTGGCACCATTGGCCTGACGCAAGAAGAAGCCGAAAAGAAATACGGGAGGGACAACATCAAGATCTATAAGTCCTCTTTCACGGCGACTTACTATGCCATAATGGAGGACAAGGGGCCGTCCAAATATAAGCTCATTTGCCAGGGGAAGGACGAAAAGATCGTGGGACTGCATATTTTGGGCTTGGGGAGTGGGGAGATATTGCAAGGGTTTGGAGTAGCGATCAAGATGGGGGCTACGAAGAGGGATTTTGATAGCTGCGTTGCGATTCATCCGACAAGTGCAGAGGAACTGGTTACTCTCAATTAGATAGCTATCATAAGACATGAACATATGAAGACGTTGAATTGATCAAAAGCTATTCGACAGAACGGGATGTATGAAAATAATAGCCTTTCCTTCTGTATTTGTTCAAGGCAATTGAGGAAGCACTAATGTGCAATTACCTATTGGGATCAATCAAACTGAACTACCTTGATATTAGATCTCTTGTAAGAAGCTGTCACACACATTGCACCGCTAGAGACTCATGAGCTGATTCACATACTTTGGTTTGTTGGTATCATACGTGTCAGTGTGTGACCTTATTGAACAACTGAATACGGAAGCGATTGGTGGGTTTTACGAGAGTGATTGGCTGGTTTATACGAGGATTGGCTAGTTCTATTCGGCGCAAGTAGTGCTAGCACTAGACTAATTGCCTACACACTGGCTAGAGATAGAGTACATTGTGATATAAGTCCCGAAAAAATACTTCTCACTCGTCATGGCTATATCCCAATCGCTCCTTGTGTATCTGACGTCGAGCCTTTCGCTGGTGGCTCCCAAGACTAGATCCCATGCTGGCGCAACCATCGTCGCTGTACAAAATATCAACGACCCATTGTTTATGGTTCTCAGTGTCGACAACTACCGTGTCAGATGGATAAACCATGCTGGGAAGCTCAATGTCGAAATTGTCCGTGATTTCGTAGTAGGACTGCCCGTTAGTGACGGGACCAACTTGACCCTGGAGGGCAAAGAGAAGCCCGCCATCGAGAGGCTTTTGGACAAAGGCAATATCTTTGGTGATGTCGACGTGTGTGCCGGAGGCATAGAGAAGTAAAGAGTTGGCGTCACTGTCGTAGCAGGCGGTGATGGTGTTGGCGGGGATCAGTTGTGTGTTGCTGAGAGGTGTAGTTGCGATTGCCATGGCTGAGAAGAATGGTAGGGCTGCAAGGACCTGGATGAAGGAATGAACGGGGCTGTTGAACTTGGCCATTGTTGCGGGTCTGAAGATATTGCGAGCTTTGAATGTATTGTGGGTTTGAGATGTTGTGATAATGGAGATGGAAAGTGAGATCCGTAGAGGGAATTACTGGGCTTTTTAAACCTGTAGTTTGTACAGACTGAATAAATTAAACCAACGACCCTTGGGAATCACCCGAGCCTATTGTGAAAAGAAACATTTACTAAAATGTATAGTAAAGGTTAATAGTGCAAGTTAATAAATCTAGCGCTTATCTGTAAAACTTCAACCACGGAAAGCTCCTTGCCAAGGCTGAACATGAATAATAGCACTTCCATTTTCGCAATGGCATTAGCCGTTGAAGCGGCAATCCGGATCCTGAGTCAACAATTAGGTTTAACTCAGCCTCCCTAAGCCCTGCGCATGAGCGGCACGATCCGATATTAGAGACAGATGCAGATCTACGCACCAGGTGCAAAGGACCGCCCAGTACCTGCAGTAGAGAGCAAACGTTGTTCCATCTAAGTAAGACCCAAAACTACCATTCTGAGCATATGGCATGCATCTCAGGATGCCAATGTGGACAGCGTGTAAATCTTAACTGCATATTTTGGATCCCATTGTAGACCCTCAACCTATCACATCTGGGCATCTGCAGAGTACTGTAATTCACTTTACTTATAACGGCCATCGCCGATTCTTTCTTGTAGTGTTCTAGACCTCGGCGGTGGGCAATTTGCGCCGGCCTATCCCGAACCACCAATATCCATGGCTGAATATAGTGCCACAGAAAGATTACCCCGCCTCCACCCTCACAGCTTTCAGCCACCTAAGCCCCACTACCTTTAGGCCATTATGAAACAACAAACCAATACATGTCGTTTCTCGCCCTTTCCACTCAAACCGTAATCAGGCCACGGAACGCTTGAAACATCAACCGGCCTGACCTCCCGTCACAGCTCAAGTAGGAGCAGAGACGGCAAGGCTAGGCTAGTATTCGTCAGCGCTTTTGAACAACTGACTGCCGTTACCCCAATGGAAGGCGATGTACGCACCAAAAAGAAACGGCGCGCGAGCAGACCAAAAGCTCGTACAGGATGTACAGCTTGCAAGTAAGACCTGCTGCCATTTTTACACTAGGCCAATAGGGGACATCCAGAGCGCTAATCCCTATGCTAGGAGCCGGCGCGTCAAATGCGATGAGACAAAGCCAAAATGTGATCGGTAAGCAATCGAGGAGTGACTTGTTTGAAGCGATGGGCTTCAAAGAGTATTACTTACACTTACTATAGATGTGAAGAATACGGGTCATTCTGCGAGTATCAACTGCCGCGTCCACAAGATGCGGCAATCAAGGTTAAAGATCGTGACAGGGACCTCATTCCTATCCAACCTCGGCATCCGTCACAGCTCATATCTAGCCCTTCAGATCCTCTTTGCTGCGACGAGGTAGAAGCCCGGTATTTTCGAATCTTCCACGAGAAGCTGGCCTTCGATTTGAGTGGCTATTTCGAAGCTCCCTTTTGGACACGGCTGATACCGCAGCAATGCCATCATAACCCTGGGATAAAACACGCAATTCTAGCTCTTAGCGCTCTCTACAAATCTGCATTGTCGTCCAGGTCTCATACGGTGAATCTGAACGATGAGCATTATAGCTTTGCTTTGGTACAGCAGAGGCAAGCCATTAGATCGCTGCGCAACGATCTGTCTAGTGGACAGCCTCAGATGAGGCTTGCGCTTGTAGCGAGCCTACTATTTTCATGCTTTGAGAGTTTCCATGGGGATTGGGAGACTGCGACGCAGCAGGTATATAACGGATTCAATATCTTGAAGCGTCTCAGCGAAGATGAGAAACGACAAGCGACCAATAGCCTTGCAGATATTGATCTCGACGTGGGACTCACTTTGCGACGCCTCGAGCTGCAAATATTGTCATTTCTTGCCATGACGCCCACTTCGGAGCATCCCAGTGACCTGAGTCCTGAGGAACTTGTATTAGATCTGCCAGATCGGTTTACTACCTTCAACGAAGCTTTTGCAGCAGTAACAAAACTTGCTGTTTCCATTCTTCAACATGCCAAGATATCCGCCCTAGGCGAAATTGACTCAGGTCATCGGGAATTTCTTGCACGGCAAAAACAACACCTGCAGGGATTGATGGCACAATGGGGCAAGGCATACGAACCCATGTTTCTCGAAGCATGCCAGAGCACTGTTGGCAGAGAGTATCTCGGAGTCCTCCAAGTAAGACTATGTGCCTGGAAATGCGAAATATTGATTGCAACGAGCATGTCAGACACGGAAGCCGTCTATGATGATTTCACAGCGCAATTCCAGAGGATGACACATTTTGCGCGCTATGTACTCCAGAAGGACCAGGAACTTCGAGACTCGGATGGTCCGAGATTACAATATGGCATGGGTCTGATAATGGCGCTGTTCTTTACAGCTACGAGATGCCGGAACTTCTTTGTGCGCAGAGAGGCTATCGCTATACTCCGGGAGTGGCCTTGTACCAATGGGATTTGGCACAGTTTGCAGGCAGCAACGGTTGCTGAGTGGATAGTGAGCATCGAGGAGGAGCGCTGTAGTGGATTGGAGTTTGTTCCAGTAGAGTGTCGGGTTAAGCTGCAGAGTTTGACAGTGGTCTTGAAGAAGGGTGTCATTACCGTCGAATGTATGCAGTGGTCTGCTGATGGTATCTTGGAACCCCGAAAAGCAAACCTTACTTGGCCTTGATAGATTCGCACCTTAGAGGAAGTCATGTCCAATTAGACCAACCTAGAGCCATATATCGTCTACTCCGGGGAAAACGATGAAGAGTCTTGATACTCCTTGCCTGGAATGAATGGTACAGAGGCTCAGTCGAAACTGTTGGACATATGGGACAATAGTATTGTCATGATCGAAACTCCATGTCAAGTTGCCGGCAGGCTTCCGTTCATTGGTATCAACCAAAAGGCATGAAGTAAACCTCTCAACTCTAATTAGAACTTGGCACATTTTTTAGAAGATTAATAGGAAACTCTACTCAATAGTTTAAGTTTATCATGCGTGATGACTCTACGGAACAGCCCCTCATTTCTAAATTTACCTACAAGCATAAAATCGCCATGTCCCCCGGGCGCACTTTTTATTTCATTTACAAATTCGCAGACCTTTTTGTTCACGACGACTCTAAGTTCTCTCTGCTGATTCAAGGTCTCAACCACAAGTCTCAACCATGACTCGTGCCATGCTGCCCCTCATCCTCACTACAACTAACTCCATCTTGCCCAAGATCTCCTGCGAAATGGAGAGACCGCGTGTCATTTCTGGTTTCAAACGGGTCGCATGGCCCGAACTTCGTCGATTATCTCTAGGAACCTCAACGAGAAGACTGCCCGCGGGCATCGAGCAAGTGCGTCGTGACATTGAACGCGAAGCCGTCTCAATCGTGAAGAAGCATGGTCTGCAATTTGAAGATGAGGAAGACGACTGTCGTCCTGAACTGGAAATGCGAGATGTGCCCGAGGAACCTAGCACCATACCGACCATTCTCATATTAGCACCATGGTCAACTGAGAAGCAACGTGATTGGGAGACAGCTGCACAGGAAATGGCTATGTTTTTGACTGATCTGTCAAGGGTCTGCTCATTCAGCGAAACCGACATTCATGTGGAAATAATGGCCCTCGAACTAGTGCAGAGAACCTACTACACCAATATCGACGACCCTGTCTTTCAAAGCGCTTGGGAATGCTTGGGCAGTACTATTTTCAACCGCTTACAGTCGCTCAGAGCAACTCAAGGCCACACCAGATGCCTTTCCCTCCAGAAGTACGGGACGAACTATATTCGCGAAGACAACCCACCTACAGTATATATAGCGGTTTGCTATGACTCTGATGAGACCCAATGGTATGAAGTAGTCACAGAGGTCAAGGAAATTCTTGATGCGGCCGGATGGAGCGATGTCCAAGTCCATATCGAGCATAACGAGGGCATGATTGGTTATTTTGATAACATTACCAGCCCCACAATAGAGCAAAGGAATCGTGGCTACAGGCTGAAGAAACGCACTGAAGATGAGTATTACTCAACCGTCCATATTGGAGACGACTTTGGCGCTGCACGTTATATCAAGCGGACCGATGGGGTGCAACTGAGTCCCACAAATGGCACTATTGGCTGTTTCGTGCAACTAAAGACTTCCGACCCTGCGCCGACTTGGCGGACCTTCATCCTTACATCTTATCAAGCGGTCCGACTTGCCTTTGATGGCTTCACCGTGACGCCAAATGGTACAGATTCTAGCGTTGCACCTCCAATAGCGAACAGCGACCTCTGGACGGTCGATTCAGTTGGGTATACACCAAATTCGTCGGCCAAGCCTACAACCTTTGAAAGCCCCTCTCGATCGAAACATGATTTTAACATTCGCTATATTGACGGAGATGTCACTTATTTTACGAAGCATATCCAATGGTTGGAGAAAAAGGATGGGCCCGGACAGGAAGAACAACTCAAAGATTTTAGGGGGAGAGTGGCGGCTTTGAGGGATGAAAGGAAACAGAAGACCGACTTCTTCGAGGCTAACAAGCAGGCCCTTGGAAGATTGTATGCCGCATCAGGATTCAAGCGAAGGGTTGTAGGCAGAAGAATGGACTGGGCGCTAATCGAGATCGACCGGCCATGGCATGATCGTCTTCCGGGACTTGAAGAATGGGAGTCTCTCCCCGCTAGAATCACAGACACGCCTTATATGACCTATGGGATGCAACTTGAAGAGCAAACACGGTCCATTGAGGCACTGAGTGCATTTGCTTGGTCAAGCAGAAGATTGGACGTTTACAAGATTGGAACAAGCGGGGGACCGATGGTAGGATCCCTTCTTTGCACAAACAACCTTGTCACTATAAGAGACGACCAATATATGAATCCCTCACCAACAGAGGAGATGGCCTTTGAACCAAAACGCTACATTTATGACAGTGAGCGTGGATTCTGTGCCCCTGGGGATTCAGGGTCTGTTGTGTTTGATGAAGATGGATGTATTGTTGGTCTTATGATTGGGGGACACCATAATAACAACTCATACAACCACGGATATGGGTATGTGACTCCTATTGAATACGTTTTCAAGGATATTAAGGACCTTTTGAAAGGACATGTTCTCGATATTCGGATAGCAGAGCTCTAAAGGATGTCTCCTTTCTATTAGCCGTTTATCATCAATGGAGATATAATTTCAATCATTCGATACAATTTTAAATTGCTATGCCATAGATGCTTCAGGTCAAGGCCACGGCTTTGCATAAATCCACATAAATACTACAGAAGTTCAGTCGAAAGGGTATGACGCACGGGGAACTTGTACCATCAAGTCTAACATATAAGTACATAGTGTTCAGACGGTCATTTCCAGGAGCCCAATATAGCCTACAGCTATTGACGGAAAGTAAGAACTATTGCATCAGCCAAAAGTACTCTTTGTCGGTACCGCTATGCGATAGAATGCTGGAAAGGTTCCAAGTACTCAAGGAGCTATGTAGTGCCGTAGGAACGCAAACGAGAAGCGAACTCAATATACTCGAGCTTGAAACAAACGTGCGGTCGTATAGACGAAGCGTGCCGAAACCTGAATTAACAACATCTCAAATCAGGTATTTGAGAAACACCACCCATGCAGTCGCCACCATAGCAACCAAGAGGCCAAACGTCAAGGCAGTGAACCAGGGCTTCGACCTTCTACGAGTGAAAGGATTCGCATCGCGATCCTCGATCGTGACTTCTATCGCCTCACGTTGGACTCTTGTCATGGTCATTCCCTTTCCTAGAAGTTTGTAGTCGACGATGATATACGACACACCCAACACAAAGGCCCATGCTTTAATGCCAATGGCTACGAGCAGAACCTTGTAGTAACCACCATCTTCGGTCCCATCTTGTAAAACTCCAAATACAACGTCCATCTAGTGTTGTTAGTTTGGGTACACGATTGACTATTCGTTGAGCTTACAATAGTTGAGCCTGAGTTGTTAAATGCTCTCCATACACCAAAGGCAGTACCTATCTTGGCTTGGTCGACTACTAAAAGGGGTATGCAGATCTGCAATGGCATAGAGTTGATGATGCCCGCTAAACTGGAGAAAACCAGAGCTGCGGTTGGATGCACGTTTGTGAAGCCCAAGAGAGAACAAGCAATGATCCATAGGATGGGGGCTGCAGCAACATAGTGAAATCTATGGCCATACTTATCTATAGCCAAGCCAAGGACTGGACTTAGAACAATCGGGAGGATTCTCTGTGCTGTTGAGAGATAACCAGCTACTTCCTCGGTGTATCCCTTCAAGAATATGATATCTGCCGAGCTAGTGCTGAAACCACCAGCTGCGCCGCTCTGTAGCAATTGGGTAGCTGGTAGCATAAGATACGCCCAGGGTAAGGTCAGCAAGAGTTTCCAGGAGAAGTTGCGCTTGGCCATAAGATGTTTCTCAGTGATTGCTACCTCGCGGCCTGGGGTTAGTCTGTACTTTGTTGGAACGGCAAACCGCTCGAAGCAGACGTATGAAATGTTCATGGTCAAAGAAAGTCCACAGAAGAAAACTGGGATCCAAAATGTCCATCCGTACCAACCCGTGCGATCTCGGATTGGGATGGCGACCATGCCAGAGACAAGGCTGACAGTGCCAGAAACGGCACTCTCCAGTCCAAACGCCAAGGCAAGCCCAGAAGCGCCAAACCAGTGGTAAAAGAACTTTAAAGCAGTTAGTAAGAAATCTTTATGCTAGTTATGCATGGGTATAATACCTTTTGTGTCGCAGAATCTAAAACTGCAATGCCAAAGCCCATGAGCACATGTCCAGAAACAAGCAGTCTCCAAAGTCCAATCTGAACACCAACGGCAGCGACAACAGATCCGATGAGGATTACACTTGTGCAGCATAGAGTGACGATGTTTGGACCCCACCAGTCCAGGATCAGGCCTCCAACAATGGGGAAGATGGTGTTAACGAAAGCGTCTGCACTGCTGATGACACCAAATTGTGTATTGTTAATGCCGAGTTCTTCTCGCAGGGTATTCTTGAGTGGGCCCAAGGCCGAGCCTGTCCAGGTATGTCCCAAGGGAAGGGTGATGACGAGAAAGAGTGCGGTCCATTTATACTTGGCGGGAATTTGCAGATGGCTTAGATCTTCATGTTCAACTTCTGAGATGTTGATGTCGGTCATCACTGGCCTTTCGCCATCCGCAGTATCGTGCTTCATCAGGTTCTGCTTAATGCTTAATGCAGTTCGAAAGAATCCTAATAGGCATGGCAACAATTCACATGTCGCTCTCTTATATACTACACTCTAGCAGCCAAGACCTTGGTGCCTCCGAGCTCGGCTGATCAGAAAACCACCATGTGGATAGCACTGCGCTGTTTAAGCTTATCAGATGGACTTTAAGTGGAATAAGCTTATAACTATCGAGCTTGGCAGGCTAGCAAGCATGCTTAGACCCATCTTGTCGGTCCAGGAGATTGTTCTAAAGGACACTATTAACCACATCTGGCAGGAGTCGAGAGACCCTTTCCACTAAAGAACCCACCTCTTGGCTTTTGTTTTGGGTTCGCCGAATGCCAAGAGAAGGGAACCGTGCCACAAGGGATTGATAAGAAGAGATTGATAAGTCGAGTGGCGGGACTGAGCGGAAAAATGTTATTTTGAGTAAAATGGAACCATGCAATCGTCACTAAGTGGTTCATTTGACGTCTCATACGTGTTGCTAATCGGACCGACATTGTCGGTGATTTCTTCTGCGTGATCACGGGATTGTTAATAACCTCAACCTACCCTCTTGGCATGAATTAACACTATCCGGCTACTTGCCATAGTGCTAATCTTCTCCCACTTATTCGAGTAGGTGCAAACTCTGCTATCTGCCGCCTTCGGCATCTTTGTCCCCTTTTAATCCTCTGTAGATCAGTCAAGTCCATCACACGCGCAGCTTTTAAATAGAGACTTAGGGGAGTATTTATTACATATAATGGGAGATTTATAGATAGTCTCGAGATGTAGATATTTCAAAAGAGCCCTATGTCCGGCGTTCCAGAAATTCGATCACTGCAGCACGAGTCCTAATTGCCTCAGGAATGACCGGATCCCAATTGAAGCCATGCCACATTCCCTCGGACACCAGCAGCTCGACCTTCACACCAGCTTCTCTTAGCTTCCAATAGAACCGTATCCCATGACTGAGTGCAAAGTCCCGCGTCCCGACAGTTATCACAGTCGGCGGGAAAGAGTCATCATAGTCAGCGTAAATAGGCGAGTAAAGCGGATCCGTCACATCGATTCCGTTGGGGGCATAGTTTTGGGATACCATGCCAGTGAGAAGACTAACAGGCATGATATCGCGCCCCAAAGAGTTGAAGACCATAGAATCACCAGCTCCACTCAGGTCGAGGGCAGGCGTGCAGAGGTACATCCCAGCTGTAGGCATCGGGAGACCTTCCTGCCTGGCGACAAGGAGCACGGATACGAGTATCTGCGCACCCGAAGAGCATCCCATGGCGTGAATATCGGATGGATCAACAGGAGCTCCGCTTGGAGGGCCGTTTTGGAGGAGCTCGCGGTATACAGCAAGACATTGATCCCGAGCTTCAGGATACGTGGCCTCAGGAGATTTAGTGTAGTCGACCGAGTACACACGGACACCAAGTTCAACCGCCATAGTCAGTGCAGCTCTATCCCGGGGGCTGCCCATGATGAACGCCCCTCCAAAGACATTGAAAAGTATCTTGTTCTGTTTCTCAGGTTTGATGACTGGCGGTTCGATTACGACAACTGAGATACCAGCAATGAGAGTCTCGGTAATCTGAAGTTTATGCTTCTCGATTAAGAGGGCTTCGCCAGGAGCTGTCTTCTCCGTAAAGCCCTGTCGCAGACCTGGGACTCGACATGGTGATGTTATGAAGGATGAGATGGTATTGGCTAGTGGAGGATGGCGAATCTTGGAGAGAAATTCGACTGCTTCAGGACTTATAGTCGCCTTCTGACCTTCAGTTAAAGAAACCATAGCGATAATGAGAGATATCAATAAGATAAAAACGCAAACGTGTTGGATTTACTGGTAGACTGAGGGCTGGTGATGTTGTTGTACTTGGCCTGCCCTTGGTGACTTTATATCCTGACTCGCAATTCTATTATCCCAGGTCATTACATATCAACTCGCGTACTGAGTCTTAACTCCGCAATTGCAACCTACGCCTTGTTCCACACACGACAACATCATATTATTATTCCTGGTAAGCCGAAAGCCGGCCCTAAAGTTCGTGGCTTGGAGCCACATTGGGCTTAGTTCGGATCATGCAGCCTCAACCGGATTAGCGTCACTCGTAAGTTGGAGCCATCTTGGGGTTAGCGGGCAATGTCTCTGAAGCTGGCATCCTGTCCGCTTATGAGCGAACAACGGATCACGAATTCATTAGTACAAGGCAGGAGGTTATAAAAACTTGATATGGCCCTCATTCAATAGAGTGAAATATGAAGTAAAGCAACCATCTCGTCTTGTTATCATTGCGTCGCTTTCACTCTCTCATCATGACCTCTTCTCAGCACGGCTATGTCAAAGACCTTCTCATTCAACCCCAAGCAACACGCATGGGTTATACCAGACTTGGTCGCTCTGGCTTAAAGATATCCAGGGTCATTCTGGGAGCAATGTCTTATGGAAGCAAAGATTGGCTCAAGTGGGTTCTCGAGGAAGACGAAGCTCTGCCCCTCCTTGAACACGCCTTCAAAGCCGGCATCAATACCTGGGATACGGTAAGTCACCCCTTATAACTAACAATATGACGTCTAGTATAAAACACTGACTTCTGTTTTCTAGGCTGACCTCTATTCAAACGGCGTCTCCGAAGAAATCATCGCCAAAGCCCTAGCAGTATACAATATTCCCCGAGAGCGCGTCGTGATCATGACCAAATGCCGATTTGCCACCAGCGCCCCGGGCGAGCCTCAACTCTCTGTCTTTGCTGCATCCATCAATGATGGGGAGATGGTGAACAGAGCTGGACTGTCGCGCAAGCACATCTTTGATGCAGTGCAAGCTAGTGTCAACAGGCTGGGCACATATATCGACGTCCTGCAGATCCAGCGTATGGATCCCGATGTTCCACGGGAGGAGATAATGAAAGCACTCAATGATGTGGTGGAACTTGGATTGGCACGGTATATCGGAGCTAGTTCTGTAAGTCAAACGCAGTCATTCACAATTGATCCATCGTGGCTGATGTCCACGACTACAGATGCCAGCTTGGGAATGCCAAGCGCTGCAGAACGTGGCTGAGAAGAATGGCTGGCATAAGTTCATTTCCATGCAAAATTATTACAACCTTCTTTACCGAGAAGAGGAGCGAGAGATGATGCCATACTGCAAGGATGCAGGAGTTGGATGTATTCCCGTAAGTCCAACCCTTGAAAGCTTACCATGTTGTCTCGCTCATGTAATTCTAGTGGTCTCCCAACGCACGCGGTGTCCTTGCTCGTCCCTGGAACGGTCTTGACGAAACCACTTCTTTGCGGACACAGCATGACCAAACACTAAGTCGACTCTACGATCGAGCAAACGAAGCAGACAAGGCAACTGTTGACATAGTTGAAGAGGTGGCCAAGGCGAGAGGACTTCCCATGGCGGTAATTGCAACAGCATGGTGTCTGCATAAGGGAGTCAATCCGATTATCGGCCTGAATAGCAAGGAGCGTATTGATGAAGCGGTATTGGCTGCTAACATCACCTTGACAGATGATGAAGTCGCAAAGCTTGAGTCAGCTTACCGGCCGAAGCCCGTTACTGGTTATTAAATAGTTGTAAATCTCTGTTATTACATAGGATATTTAGATAGACTAAGAGTACAGTGGCTGTATCATCGTTGCCTCCATTATTGCATTGAATTTGTCCATTCATTTCTTAGTCCACTGATGATAATGTCGAGGTAACACCGAGTGAGCAATAGGTAGCGCAAGTCTCATGGTTTGCGTGCCGCAGTATCCGGCGTGTAGACAGTAATCCACAGACATGCAAATTGCCGTTGCGAGACCTTGGTTTTCCGAGGCCTCTCTGTCGAAAGTATCCAAATGAGCGATTGATTGATTGAGAACAATCCGATATGCATGATACGCAACGATGATAGTGGCTGACATTACATCGTTGTAGACGTATTGTGAGTGAAATGGGTAACCTTCTGACACCGGCGAGATTGCACGAGGGTTCCTCAAATTGTTATCTTGAGATATATACTCTCGATACCACTGCCGCATGTCTCGCCGAAGCTGTTGTGCCGTTGAAAGTAGAGAACTGCGAGTCTCATCCGAGGCATCCCTGTTACAGAGACCCATCCTGCTCTGCAGCCCTGGAATGAGTGCAAAGTAGCCGAAGATCCGACGGTACATGTCAGGTGACGCCGGCAACAGCGGAAACTCGATCAAGCCGTCTGGGATATTCTGCCAACTTTCGGACTCCAGAATGCACGGCTGCCCAGAAGTCAAGGCTTCAGAAATCTGAGAAGGTGTCAGTATTTGCACCGTATGTTGGAGAAGATAGACTGACAATTGCTCCGCGACATGCAAGAAACATCGAGTACTCGAACGAAGACTCGTAACACCGCTGAGCACCCCGAAGCTGCATAAGTTGGGCGGCTCCCCCGGCATGTCTTATCCACGCATAACCGACGTTAACAAAGGTCTTCATATTCTTCAGTCAGCACAAGAGTCAGAAGACCAGATCGAGTATTGAGCCATACCTCGAAATGCCCCAGAAGGACTGTCGCACACAGAACATTCGCGCTAAGCTGGTATTTCGCATCATCAAGAGCCAATGCTAAACTTCTCACTGCGCATGAATACGAGCTTTCTGCATTTCGCAGTGCGATGGGATCTCCATACAGCTTTGCGAAATATGCCCAAGCTACTGACAACGCAGCATGGTCCAGAACTACGCTGCTGCCCAAGCGAGGTGGAATATGCCATAACCAGCTACCGAGAAATGAGATTTGTGCGGTGGGGGAACCAAGAGGAAACATGGCTGACACGAAGGACGAGAGGATTTGGTCGCGCTCCGCCTTGAAGCTGCTTGGTTGGCCCAGCCTAACATCGGGGCTTGTTTCTCGGTGATGAATCAGATCTCTCTTATGCCGAACGATGCCTTTAGACGCTTTCTCTGATGCTGATTTGGCAGCAGCGGCATGAGTTTTGCGTCTTGAGCGTCGGGCTTTGGGCCCCTCGTCAACAAACTTCATCTCGCGGACATAGCCGGGACAAGTCCGTCCGCCTCTTTGGCACTGGGCACAGCTTGGTCTTTCTTCATCGCACTGTCGCTGCACTTAGTACTCGCTATGTAAAAAGAACAGTGAGATTTCTTCATACCTTGACGCTTCGCTGGAGACACAGGCGACAGCCTTTGCTTGTCGGTACACCGACCATTGTGATTGTTGAGTGCTGTTCGTTCAGATTGGATCATCTTTAACATTAGCAATCATTGAGCCTGACATCTGACCTTGAGCACTGGCCCGCTTATCTTATCAGCTCCGGGGGCCGATAGCGGCCAGCTACCCGGTACCTATAACTTCTCTGCTAATTTAAGCTCTTAGTTACAAGCCGTAACTATAAATAATATACCTAGCTAACAACTAAGACATTATACTATAATATGTAACCAATTGCTTTATTGTTGCCAATGGCAGAGGTTGTGGCTGTGCTGTGTTGGTACTTCCTTGGCCGGCAATGCCCTGTGTTGTACGCTAGCTTTGAATCAGAGAACACATTTATAGCAAGCCCTAGACTTGCAGGCTACAGGTCACATAAGTGGAAAGAGATGTATAAGTTAAAAGCGTAAATTAAAGATTAGATTATATAGTTTCAAAGTCTTATATATTCTAGCAGTAGTAATAATTTAAAAATTAGCAGGAATATTACGCTAACTTTAGAATGTGTGCTCTAGGAATACTATAGCTAGATAGATAGAATGAAAGGTAAGTTAGAAAATAGTTTATGTATAGAGATTTATAGAGTACTGGGACTGCCTTTTCTATATTAAATGCCAGAAATATAAATAATATTGCCTCTATTAACTTATCGAGATAAGGCCAGGCACTATAATAAAAACAAATAGTTAATAGGAAAACAAGATATTAATTATAGCTTTTTAAATATTATTTAAATAAGTTTTAAAATGCCTTTTATTAAGTTATTTAGACTACTGCTAATAAATCTTATATTAATAGCTACATTTAAATTTTCCTTTAATTATAATATAGTACTGGGCCCAATAAGCCTGTGAGCTAAATAAAGCGCTATCGAAATTGCCTTTTGTTATTATAGCTTAGAGTCCCAGTCTCTGCGTAATATCGTAGGAACTATCGTCGGATTCTGGTTATGGGATTTGTGAATGCCTTGACCTCTCCCATGTTGCAGAGTTTGCCTTCAACTCATCAATCATACTCTTTAGCTTTAATCAGCATTGTCTTGATCTAAATTCACTTCACAACGCCTACCGTAGTTAGATTTCTGAAGGACGTGAAGAAATATCCCACAACAGGTAGGCGTGTAGCTGGATTCTATAAAACACGAAAGACTAAACATCAGCTGCAGTTTTGGGTGAATTGATTGTTGTCAAAGAAATTTATTCTCTCGCTCGAACGTACAATATAATAACCAGCCCGCACTTTGGCATCGTTGCCTAGGTAGCGGCTGATATCAGCTATGATCACCTCCAAAGCAATACCGTCACGTGGTACGAAGTACTCGTTCATTTGGCTCCTAGCTGATCTAGAAGGAGGCTTAGAAGGAACTTGGGTGTTGGAATTGTTCAATGGGGTGACTTCCGGGTACCATGGAAGAGCAGGCTGTACATTAGGCGCCCCTTCAATAACCCTTCCATTATGGTTAGCAGGTATCTTCAATGATGCAAAGTAAAGCAACTTGCTCTTTATCGGAGTTCCAATGACCCAGTAACACCCTGGAACATGCTGCAGCAGAAGCAGAAGCAAATTCTTGCCATTCCTTGTTTTTATGACTATCCGCGTAGTCACAAACACCCTTGATAACAATGCAAGGGAATATATCCCAGACACCAGCACTCTCCATCTCAAACCCTATGGCATTTCGATCTTTAGTGAGCCGATCCCGATCTTCCCCGGATTTTATAACAGAGTTCCCAGATGCAAATATCCCGAAATGAACATTTGGACCAGGAAATGGCTGGCGGCTGTCTGTTAGGCGAGGTCTTGATAGTTGCTCTCGGGTATTGCATCTAAGATCATCGCAGCTCGATACAGTGGCCGCAGCGCAGACTGGGTCTGATTTTGAGCGACATATAGCGCAAATGGCACATTTCGCTTGCTCACGATGTTTGTGTCGATAATTTGCTGGAAAGAGAATGTCTTTCGACCTTCCTGGGTATTGTAGTCCTGTGTCTGAGCCTTCATGTAGCCGGCAGAGAATGTCAAATATTGCGCTTCGTAGCCTACCAGTCTGTCTCGTAGTTGCTAATTTCGACAGTAGGCTTCTGATTTCATGATTGGGCCGGCCAGGGACTTCACTCGATGTATCCTTGATCTCAAATCCGTCCGGGAATCGACGACCAAAGTCATATGACACAATCCCAGTGCTGATAATCACGTCGCCGAGATGAATCTGAATACCGTTATTGACAGGGGCGCTTCCGCAGATTCCGATAACCAAGGCCAAGCCGATACGCGTAAAGCTCAGTTTGCAAAATGCAGCAATAGTGCTGGCTGCTATTATCCCCTATACTGGGAGGATGAGTCAAAACGACATTGTGGCCGGACATAATACCTAACGAGTAGGAATTTGGGTCACCTCTGGCTTTTCCGATGCGGGGCATACCATCGTCCTCATCCCAGTGATGATCGAAGAGAGATAGGACTGAATTGGCCTCTAGAGGAAGTGCGCATATGAGCGCTACTTGAAACTCATCGCGCGATCTGGGTCTTGCTGGATCCATGTTGAAGGAATAAGATAAGGTTTAAAATATATGGCGGAAGCCTAAGTTCCACGATTGCCTTCATTCTCCGAATGCTTACGAGAGAATGTGTCTTGAGCTCATTGGACAACTTCCATCCAATTAGGCATGCTCTTTCAAGCCTCGGCCGGGTATTTGGTCCATCTATTGGTTGACTTGGCAGCCTTATCTTGCCTATATGCATGCTGTAACCTCAGAACCAGGCTGTGTCGGACTCCCCCCGTTTTCCCAATCTCACTCGGTATCCGAAGAAAGATGTAGTTAATTAAGAACCTTCGTTTATACTCAAAAGCCTACCATGTATTTCCATGGGGAACCCAATCCATCCCCGCTTGTACACTAATCAGTTGTAAGTGACTGTAGCGATTATTGGGCCCTTATTCTATCTGGCGGTGTTTGATACCTCTTCCAATTCCAAGTCAAACATGTCTAGAAACTGAGGTGTCTGGAAAGATTCCATACCAAGCTCATATCCATCCAGGTATCCAATTTTGTCAAACATGTCGGAGCCTTTAGCACAGTCGTCTTCTACCTCCGTGTTTCCTTTCTCGTCCGCATATATCTTATCGCAGCTAAAAGCAGACATCTGGTTTTCAGCAGGAACTTCAACATCGAGAAACACGAGGCTCGGACTTGTGCACTGTGCTGTGGCCAGTAATAGCCTGAGCGAAGAGTCCTCTGCATAACAACCGACCGACAACGAGAGATCAATTGTCCTCGAGAGGCGGAAGTAGAGAATAGGCTCCTGTAATAAGAACTTGCCCCAGTCGTCAGCTCCTTGGATTGAAGTGGATGGCTTAGAGCAAAGTGCACTGCTAGGGACCGAATCAGTCCTTGGTGAACAAGATTCTAAGGTCCCAGAGGTGGCAGAGTCAATAGCAGCACGGATGAAAGCCCAGACGTCGTCAACACCATCATAAAGGTTCTCCAGCCCCTTCATGGTCTCCATGTAGATGTTAAGTCTACCTTGTTTCCGGGCTGTCTGCGACGGTAATTTTGCAAGTTTGACATCCAGAATATGTAAAACCAGTGGCAATGCTGCATACGCGATGCTGATAGATGTCAGCCCGGCTGGCGGTGAGGAAAGTGCTGGACTTACATGCTGATAGGAAGAAATCTCGCGACTTTGAGCTGAACTAGCTCCTTGAGGTTATCTGTAATTCCTAGTGTAGCATCTTCTAGCTGGAGCCGCGTCTGATGTAACTTGTCGTCCATGCCGAGTCCTGGCGAGGTAAGACTAACGACAAATGCGTCGTATTGATATAGTGCGACGCGGGCAGAGCTTGAAAGAAGGACATGGTTAGTAAACAACACAAAGTGGGAATGGTAACTTACTAATAGTATATATACATCAAATTTGTATACAAAACCAGCGACTTCTCCGTACTTGTAATCCCAGCCGGAGTAGGGAACTTGATGGTCGCTTTGTCGAACCAGACATCCAAGCTGGCCTGACAGAATCTGATGGATTCTTGTATTTGTTCCTGATTATCGATCATGGGAGTAATAGCATCTACAGCAGACTGCCCCATCCCATAGACCGTCTGAACCACACTGGTGAATGGGATTGCCAGTTCACAAAGGCTGATGAATAACTGAACTAGACTCCGTTTGGTTTGTGATGAGTAAACCTGCGAGCCATGAATCTCTTTCGCAAAGTCTCGTTCCGTCAAGTGATCCAGAGCTGGGTTTATCGATGTAATACGCAACTGTCTCCGAACACCGAGGGGTAAGATTCGATCTCGCACTATACAACACCACCAAAGCCGTTTCAGTCTATTGGTCATATCCGAGTCTTGATCTGGCCTTTTGTGAAACTGATCGGCCTCAGCACCCTGCGCATACTGAATAGCTGTTGCAAGCAATATGGAGTTTGTACGCGCTCGGTCTCGCATGGTCGCGTAGTAGGTCAGAAGTAATGCTCCTTGTGCGTTAGATATGAGATCGCTGCCGGAACCAATATCTAGCAGAAGCTATAGGGATATCAGCCTTCGGGTTGGGACCCCGAGACAATACACTTACCTTGGCCCGACGATAGTAATTTTCTCTTGCATTGCGCCTAGAGGTGAACCCAAGACACTTCAAAGTCGAGAAAGGGACGAACTAATGACAGTTAGCTACGATGATGATTAACGCGTCTCGAGATCACTTGCACTGCATGAAGTGAATAGCATCGCCTGAAGCAAGAATAGTGAAATCGTTGGTCCTCCATATGGCATCTTGTCACCAGAGTATACAGCCCAGAACTGGGCCTCGTCCAACAGAGGAAGACCTGGATGCACGTGCCGAAAATACTCTCGAATGAAGTGGTCTAGGGCATCTGGAGTAGGAACGCTGAGACAATTCCGAGACTCCAGGTAGTGAACGTCATCGGGCTCTAAGCCAAACATGTCGATGGTAAGGAATGGATAATAGGAGTATGTGATATGTGATGTGGTGTTGGGTCCTGCACTCTGATGTGATATTGTGGTACCTGGCGCTCCACAGGATTCAAGATCATGATGTACTTGGCCTGGAATTCTTGGCTGCTGTTCCCCTTTCTCAGTGTGTACAGTTGTTATTAATTTTTCAATGTTCTCGAAGCACGTTGATGGGCTCTCAGGACTATGGTCTGGCGGACTTTCAAAGAGCAAGAACGCTTGATCCGAATAATACGGAGACATAGGACCTGAGACTGTAGTGTCTTTGCTTTCTTGTTGCTGCTGGAAGCTATTTCGAAACACGATGGGCTTTGGTCTCTCGGAAATGACTGGTGATCTCTTACGGCTTTTCCTGTCAACAACTTACTATACTACTACAACAAAGAACTTACTATTTTGCCCTCCGGGCTATGACGGTGCATTCGGCATTGTCAAGCGCGCAGTTTGTACATCTTTGTGGGTTTCGGACAACATCGCAGCGGACTTTCCTCATGCGACAGTTCATACAAGCTTTGGTGGCTCGTGTTCGCGTAGGCGCTGATTTTGGAGTATCTGATTCTTGCATGATTGCGTTACAATAGGTAATATGTTTTGGTGAGAACGTGATGATCAAGGTTGAACTGGGCGAAGCAGAGAAAAGGACCTAGTTGGCTAGTTGGAGAGTTTAAACGCGGGGTAGCATTTCGCGGGGTCAAACCTGGGGAAGTCGGATGGCTGTACTCCGTAAGAAAGCAAAGTATATTTGAACATCAATGCGTTGCTCTAACTCGATGAAGCTCAAGCGTTCCCTTGATTGTATGGAATGATCAATTCTTGACGCATGAAATGCCTTCCTGGACCAGTAAAAGCTGGCCGAATATCCCTAGCTCCAATATACAAATAAAAGGCACCAAATTGCTGATCAGTACGACACCCAATCTTGGCGACCTGTAGTTAGTGCCACGCTCCAACTACAGACCAATCAACCATTCCCCGCCACCTCAGAATTTCTGCCGAGGGTGAAATTCCTACCGAAAATCTCCCAATCAGGATAAGTTCACTTCATAGACGAGGACTAGGGTCCTTGCTAGCAAAGCCATCCTTGATCAAGCGTCGAAGAATCTTGCCAGACGGGGATTTTGGAATGGCATCGGTGAAGACAACACCGCCTGTGATTCGTTTGATGGGCGATAGGCGCTTGTCCATGAATGAGAGGATGGACTCGGCTGTCGCATGTGGATTCTTCCGGACGATGTGCGCTTGGGCATGTTCCTGTCCGTCACTGTGGTCGGGGCTGTCAGTAAAGTGTCAAGCTGGGCTAGTGGTGTACTCGTACCGTAGAACACGGATAACGGCGCAGTCTAGGACACCATCGTGCTCCAGAAGATGGCCTTCCAGTTCTGATGGTGCGACCTGGAATCCCTTTACCTTGATGAGTTCCTGGTATTCACTGTCAGCGCGCGTCATAAGCGAGTTTCTGCCGCTACAGACCTTTTTGCGATCGACGATAGTAACCAGCCCCGTCTCATCGATCTTGATAATGTCCCCAGTCTTGAGCCAGCCATCATCAGTGAAGGCCTCCTTGGTAGCAGCAGGGTTCTTATAGTAACCCTTGAACACATTGGGTCCGGCAAGTATAGCCTCTCCTTCTTCACCGTAGCCAAGAGCCTTGCCATTGTCATCAATGATTTGAAGCTGCATATTGGCGACCAGATATCCAACGCTTCCATGAGAAGGATCAAACTCATCTGGCCCAAAGATTGAAACTGACATGGTAGCCTCACTCATACCCCAGCCTTGTCGACTGCGGGCGCCTGTCTTGCTGAAGAGTGCCTCGAGTCGCTTTTCTACATCGGCCTGAAGTGGTGCTGCTCCACAGACAAGGAATTTGACACTCGAAAGGTCGTGCTGCGAAACAAGAGGACTCTTGACGAGCATAGATGCCACTGGGGGCGCTAAGACTAGGGAAGTTACTTTAAAGTCCTGGATCGTGCTGAGAAACGACTTCAGATCGAACTTTGGCATTACGACGGTGGTACAACCCCGTTTCACATTCATGATACAGAAGGTAACAAGTCCCACTAAGTTCACCAGTCAGCTTATATCAGGAGCTTCAAGTAAGTAGAGTGACCTACTAGCATGATAAAATGGGAGAAACGCTAAATGGACGTCGTTGGCTGTGAAGGTTGGGTCATCCTTTCGCTTCCTCGCCACACGGTCCAGATGTAGATTTTGCTCCGCGTTGGCGACCATGTTGCGATGGGTGATCTCACAAGCTTTCGGGAGACCGGTCGTGCCACTGCTAAAGTTGAGAACTGCCGGTCTGCGAAACATGTCAGCGTCCGTTGACTTCGAAGAAGCTCCGTTGGTATCATACTTATCAGCCAGTACTTTGGGGTCTGAAATCCTCTCCCAAGAGTAGATCCCATGACGTAAGAGGCTTTGGAAGGATGAAACGCCATCGACTGAGCTGCTGTCCTTGGAGTCGATGAGGACCAAGGAATTGGGTGGCAAGCCCACAGCCTTTGCGGCTTTCTTGACCATCTCAAGGCGGGGGCTATCGGTGACGATGCATTTGGCACCCGAAACGGTGAGTTGATTGACCAGTTCTGTGATTCTTAGCTAATGTCGGATTATCTAACACTGGTTGGACTATGTGACTGTTCACGCCTTACCAGAGTAGGTGTATGTCGGATTGGCTCCAGTGAAGACGCCCCCAGCGGCAATGGAGGCGAAGATTACTGCTGGGTATAGGATCTGCATTGATTAGCCAAGGGAAACGCGCGACGGGTAAAGTGACTGACAGAATTCTCACAAAATCCCAAGACAACATCGCCGTCTCGTATCTTAAACGTGTTTCGCAGTCCAGCAGCTACGGACTTAACCATATGCTTGAGCTGTGCTTTGTTAAGTTGTTGGGTCCGGTCATGAGCTTCAACATATATAGGTTTATCTGACGAGGCTTGTTGTGACTCCTCCGACCATGAATCTTGACAGGGTGAGCAATCAATAAGTCAGAAACTTAGGGAATAGGCGCATACCGAATATGTAAGTGAGGAGGTCGACCTCAGGAATGGGAATATTATATCTAGAGGTGAAAATCATGGTGAAGATCTGTAGGTATTAATGTTGGATGAGAATTGTTCAAGTGCTGTAATAAATATTGCAGACAAGTATATGATTTGACATATTTAAATAGTAAAAGGTATAGATGGGCTTCTTGTAACCACTTCCCTTCGTAAACGAGTTGCTGCTATTTACCATGGGTAAATTGCGGCGGTAAATTTTAGCCTCGGCTGAATTTGGTGCATTTGCGTATCACCAAGTCGCGAGCGTCACGCGACAACGGCACAGGGCAACCGGCCACCCTAAGAGATGAATATCTAGTAATAGAACCCACTAAACCTACCTAAACTACTCTAAAGTTGGTTCAATTAATCAAATCTTCTTCAATGTCAAGATATGTGGTTGCAAATAATTTATTCCTCCCAAAACCTAGCCCTGATAAACCATCCTGATCGATCATCCACCAACGCATTTCCACCAAAATATCGTCTCCCAATATGGGTTAACCTTATCTTCATCAAATGCTTCATTGTTCATCCTTGCCAAAGCACGCCGAATGGCTTGCCAAGAATAGCCATTAGTATCAATCCCGACTTCTTGGGCGTGCTCCACAACCTTGCTGACCGAAGCTTGACAGTATATATCCTGTTCTTGTCTCAGATTCTCAGTCAAGTCACTATTCTTCTTGTTGCAGTTCAACTCCTCTATGAGAAGATCCCAGACAAATCGAATGGCATCATCTATCTTGACCCGCACGACCTTTAGTTCCTCTTCATCTTGATAATCCTCACGGTTGACGTTGAGCGCTAGACCAGCATCGAAGAGGGGCAAAAAGGTGATCGGAGATGAGAGGTACGAATCGTCCCTTGTCCTGAATAGTAGAACAGTATGGCCTGAGACTTGGTTAGTGCGAAACTAGCTACGAGGGACCATCCAATCTCCATTCCCCTGTTCTGGCACATGATGGGTCTTTGTGTAGCCTGCTAAGCGCTGGTCGTCCACGATCATTTAGATTGCACCAAAGAGCGGTCGCATTAGATAGCCATGATCCTTGAAAGATTTGATGGATGGGTTGACTGGCTGTGGAGCAATCGTTGAGTGAGCTCTGCCTTGTTCGAAGTGTACAAGGTCATCAAGATGCACAGAGAGCCTATGCGTCAGGTCTCCATGGAATGACGATAGCTTATCTAAGGATCCAGTGAGTTGCTCAGAAATCCGAAGAGGCTTCGCAAAGAATCCTCCCCGTTGGAATGGCGGACGTCCTTCGTGCAAGTGCAGCCATGCACGGTACAAGTATCGACCCAGATAGCCCAAGTCCATGTCCACAACAGTATGGGCATCTATATATACCGCAATGTCCTTGTTCGAGAATTTAAATATCTCATCTCGATTAATATCGCCTGTGCCTGTTGATGAAATCTGGCGACAGGAAGGTCCGAAGTCGCGTACCATCCGACGGCGTATTCATTCTCCGAGCGCAGACAAAAAGCTGTTTGCTTAAAGAACATGTACTGGAGCTCTCTTCTGATCAAGGCTTGCATCTCCTTCCGTAAGGAGATCCATGGCGGCGAAGTCGTTGTTAGATACCTGGAATCATAGCTCGAACATTCCTCACAATATCTGTCTGAGTTTATTATAGAAGACATGACAAGATACGGAGATTCCTAAATAAAGAATATGCGTAGTACGAAATTGTAATGATTTCCGGCTCTGAGCTCTCATTGGTACAACTTAACGTCGACCAAAGATTCTCCATAACGGTCTCGAAGAGGGTGTTAGGTAGAAGGCCGGCATGTTTGGGTATAGACAGTAGGATAATGGGAGGTATTGAACATGCCAGACGTGTAGTGACTCGTGAGCTTGGGAGGTTTTGTCTCCATTACAGTTTGCTCCCGGGTAGGGCTTTTGAGCAGTGTCGTTATGTTATTAGTCCAACAGAGAGGGCTTCCTCTCCGACTAAAGCTTATAACTCTTGGTTTACCTACACATTGTCGTACCATGACTCGGCTCCCGGAGGGCCATTATCAGTGTGAGTATAATGAATGCAGTAGGAGTCAAGGATTAATTTTGACAGATTATACAAACAGGTCACTTGGTATTTTGCGGTCCAGTTCATTGATGGATAGCATTGAAGGGAAATATCCTGCCAGGATACCTGGTGAGAATCGAGACGCGCGCAATATGCCAATGACTTGGAATATAAATGAGCTTGAGATTTGGTGACTGCTTCCTCTACGGGCAGACCACGAATAGGGTAGATATAGACAAATAGTGGCTTGTACAACAAGGAACAATATCCCAGATTCATTACCCCATCCACCATCCACCTCATCAAAGAAACAAGATACTATCCATAAAAACAGCAAAGGCCGCTCACTAATCAATACCCAGTGAGTGGTATGGTAAGCCCCAGGCTTATTGGGAGGGCACCTTACTCTTAGGCACAAACGAGCCACGTTTCGTGCCTGTTTTCTTAATCCTCCATCCGTAACCCTTCATTTGCGCAGTATAAGCCGGGCCCCATTGCCTGTCCTTCTCTCGGGGATTGATGAGTCTGTCCCAGTCTTTCAACTCAGAACCCGAGATGCCTGGGGCATTCTTGGCCACTCGAACGTGCGGCCTAGAGGGGGGTGGATCCACGGAGACTTTTGGGGAACCGTAACACATCTTGACAGTCTTTTGAGGGTTTGGAGTAATGTGTTTCTCAAGGTCCGTTGGTTATTATATCAGTGTCTGATATATAGAGGCATGCACCGTAGTGGTTTATCGTCGTAATTCTGAAAGAAGTTCTTTTAGAATGTCGATAGTGCCGACGTGTGAGTTGGTAACCCTGGGCGGATTATTGATAATTATTTGTGGTAAAGAAGAAGGGAAAATGGAAGTCAAAGGACAGTCATGTGGGGATTATATAGTAGAAGCTCCCATGAAAAGAAAGCAGGCTTTTTGGTCCTGGTAAAGATAGATAAAAAGTAATTTCAAAGCTGCTTCGTCCTTCTGAAGCTCACCTTTCAGTTTAAGATTCAACACTAATGTGTCAATATGCGATGAGAAGCTTAACTCTACTTTGACAGTTTAACTTTGTGCCTCTACATCGAAAGCTTCCACGTGCTTAGAACCAAGGTATATCTTATAGTAACAAAATCCATTGGCTATCGCGCTTTCAACAGTGCAGTCTCATCTAACTATCTATTGGCTAACTACCTTTTCCTCCTCGTCGACGGCAATTTCGCTTTATCTTCCTCTCTTATTGGTGGAAACATCTCTGTAAGATTCGCCATATGCGACCCATTCACAGGCTGTCCTAGATATGTTGCCTCTGCATCGAGCTTCTGGTAAAATGCCCCCGTGACCTCTTCATTACGGTAATCGAGTCGGTGCCCGCACCGATACGTTGTGACGTCTATGATGCTAGGGTTATCCTTGCAGCAATAGCCCCAGCAGTCAGAAAACAACTCCATGGCGGGCAGGTAGGGCGACTCGCGATGGCTCTGCTCGATGATGTGCAGCATGGTAGGGATGCCGACCTCGTGAAAGACGTCAAAGGACTTGAAGATGGGTGCGGCGATGATGTAGTCCTTGAAGAACTTGCGGGGAATGAAGTAGATGTCGCTCCAACCAACGCAGAACTCGTTGATGTCGATCTTGAAGCCCAGGTCCAAGTGGTCCAGGTGAGCGCTTGCAAGTTGAGCTTTGAGATGGTAGTGGGGTCCGCCCCATCCACCCCAGTCGTAGCCCTTGGTGTCGTTCATGCACGAGAACTGGGGTCCTACAGGTTTCATCTCGGGCCAAGTCATGGGGAAGTAGATCTTGTTGCGGTCCATGTCGCTCCAAGCTAGAGGATCGAGCCAGGCGTCAAAGTGATAGTACATGAGGCCGTCAATCTCGGGTTCCTGGTCGAGGATCAACTGCATCGTATCAGCCACCTGCTGGTAGATGTGAAAGGTGAGTGTGCTCTGGTCATGGGTAATGTTCTGAAACTCTGGTTTGAGTCCTTCAGGCTTCATCATATCAGGCATCGAGATGTGAATGTCGCGGAAGAAGGGCTTGTACTTCATCAAGGTTGGAATGCGTTCGGGATGAACAGAGTTCCATCTGATGAAGGCCATGGTATTCTTAAAAGGTGATGTGACGATCTTTGGAGCATCGCTTTCCTGCGTGGCTGCCACTGCCACCGTGCTTGCGTCAGTAGGTGCAGCACTTATGGACTTGGTTGGCATGGACACCTGGTACATTGCCAGGGCCATCACAGCCATGACCGTGACGAGAGTGTTAAAAAAGATGAACAGCACCCTCTTGTTTTGAACAACGCCGCCAAGTTTGGCAAAGAAGCCAGTCTTGGGATCGGAATCAGACTTGGTCGTGGTGGTGGGCTTTGGAGCGGGATTTTCCATGTAGAGCCAGGTAGCGATAAAAATGATAATTGTCCCAGGAACAACAAGAAAGCTGAGGGATGTATCTGAGATGAGAGGTGCCAAGTAAAGCAGTATTCCAGTCGAGAAGGCGGTCGCGAAGCATTTGACGAGGGCGTCGGCATCTAGAGCGGAGAAACTTTGGTCAGCTTCCTATTATAAGAAGATAGAGAGAAGCCTGGACTTACACTTGTACACGGCGGTAATGGCAAGGCCAATAAAGACGTTACTCGTAATGACCAAGATGGCATGGATGCTTCCGTAGCCCTGGAAGAAGTGCGGCTCGTTGGAGCTTACGCACTTGATGCTGATATGGCAGACGAAGTTCACGATTGTGCCGGAGGCGTACAAGATCATGTTGTTGGCGTGTAAACTGCTATCGTCGGCCTTGAGGAGAACTTGGTTGTATACACCCGATGAAGCGCTAAGAAATACCTGGAAGAGGAGAAGAGCGTATGTGTCGAGCGGGTAGAGGGCGCCTTTGCCAGGCTGATATTGTGTGACGATGAGGCCGCTGAGCTGCAAGGCGTCGCTTGTTAGCTACTTGTTCCCCAAATGTCTGGGGTGAGTGTATGATTCATACCTGCATTGTGATTGCCATCCATTGCGTTTTCGACACCTGCTGGTTAAGAGTCGCGATCATGACCAAAGCTGTGATGAGGGTGACACCGCTTTTGGTCAATTGGATCGTGCCTGGGTCTGCCATCTTATAACTCAAGAAGAGCTGGTTCATCATCATTAGCTCATACAGCAAGGTACACGGTAAGAGGAGTTACTAACCGAGTTGTTGATAAGAATGTAAATGAGCGCCAGATTGTAGAACCCGAATCGCACATCACCCCTCACCTCACCACGAACATACCCCCAAAACGTCCGTAGCCCAAAAGGCACCGGCGCCGAAGAATGCCCCGAATCCCTTGACCCCTCATCCTCCGAGTCCAGCGCAGTAAGCGACGACGCATCCCCATCTTTATCCTGAATCTCCAAGTCGCGATGATCATCCGCCAGCGACGCATACGCCGTATCCGAGCCTCGCGTCGAGGGCCCAACGCCCGTCTGCGCTCTAGTCTTACACTCGCGGAAGAAGAATATCGAAGAGAGGATCAATTTGAGAAACTCGGAGATAGTGATGGACCCTGATGGTGAAAAGGCATATGAACCGCCGCTCTGCGCTGTCTTCATAATAACTCCGATGCTGACTTGAATACCGATGAGGCCCAGCGCCGCGATGTACGCGGCTCGTTGGGGGCTGCTGTTGCGCAGCGATAGCTTGCGTAGAAACCGTGTTGCAGACATGATTTGTTTCTGCGCCGTCTACTCGGGGAGAAAGATTGAGAGAAAGAGGGGGAAAATCGAAGTGCGTGGTGAAGTTTAGTATTACTTCTGGGAGTACTGCAACCGTAACGATACGACGCTTCAAGCTGTTCCTGCATCGAGAACCACGCCACAGATATCAGCTCGCGGCCCGTTCACATAACTCAACAAGACGCCACATTCCTTACACTTACGATCTAGCGAATCGGGCTTGGCCGCTAACCAGGAACAGGGGCCCTGAGGCATGCTGTATTCGGTAGTGGGCGTTCCAAACGGGATTCTAGAGGGTCCATGCTTTAGGGCTGAAAGGTGTCACCGAGAAATGGGTTGCGTTGCCGGGACCCGGGCTGAAAGCTTGTTTCCCTTGTTTGCGGCCAAGGGTCCAGAGGGAGATGCGCGTCTGAACAAGGGGATTGTGTGTTGGGATCTGCATTCAGATAATTTGGGAGAGATCCAGATTGCGGTATGTCGTGTCTGGATCATTCCCTCATTCCCATCTCATGTACCTCGACTGGTGCAAGCTTTGGTAGTTAGATTAGTTATGTTAGTGTACCTTTGTGGCGCGCCGCTTCAGTGATCAGGCCTAATACGGACATCGTGGAAAGCTTCCAGTGAGAGGGCGCTTCAGTGAAATCAATTGCTGTATCAGCGCAATCATTCATCAATGCATATAGCTTCAAACAATTCTTGGGAGCTACGACCACTACATGATTGCACTGTCGTTGCTTGGTGATGTTTTTCAATACGAATCAGTGCTATGCGACTGTCTCATCACTTCTACAGCAGCTACCATGATCATCACCCTAGTCTAAATGCAGCGATCAGCATTCCAGTCCAACACTCCAACAACCTTCCTGACGGATACGAGAATACCATGGTAGCTATGAAGAATCCAGACCGTTTACTTTACTTTCAATTCGCTAAACAAGGGCCCGGAACGCCTTCCGTCGCGATACCTACCCGTCCATCTTTTCCCCTACGATCGACTCAACATTCCTTGGCTAGGTTTCCGCTTCTGTGATGGAACTAACGCCAAACCTTGTGCATCCCGTCGAGAACGTTTTCTGGCGCACGCCGAACCCGGTTTCGGTCGAGAGCTATGGCCACAGGGTTCTGTAACCCGTTCTGGGTGAGTCTGGAGCGAGTGGCGTGCCTCTCGAACATCTCCGAGTGCGTTTGGGGGAGGGAGTTCCTGTCTGGAATGACCAGGGCGAATTACGGTACTCCCGTGCAAAGACATCCTTGCTGAAGGACAATTTAAAGTGATTGACCACCACAAGATTTGTTTCGGTCCCCTCATTGTCTAAGCTCAGTGAGAATTTCACATCTTTCATCATGCCTCACATTCATGATAACGCTGTTACCAATGGCATCAATGGCCACAAAGATGACTATGAGCCTGTCAATGTCATCATCCCCATTGGCGGTATCGGCTCTCGCTTCGCCAAGGAAGGATACCGTTTTCCAAAGCCTCTCATCAACATCGTTGGGCAGCCGATGCTCCTATGGTTGATCGAGAATCTCAGCCTCCGCCCCAAAGATACTCTATGGATTGCTGTCAATGAGCAGATTGACCATGAGTTCAGAATCGGTCAGCTCGTGAGCAAGAACTTCCCAAAGGTTAACATGAAGCTGTTGTTGTTGAGGCATCAAACGAAGGGTGCTAGTGAGACTGTAAGTACATCACCAATCATCACTTTCGCCCAGATGATCATGGTCTAACCTGCCTCCCCCGCCTTAGCTATACATGGTCACCCAGAGCATGACTAAGGAGCACTTGCAACACCGAACAGTATCGCTTGATTGCGACACAATTTATTGGAATGACATCTTGTCATCTGTGCGCAAGTTACCGAGCGGTCACGGCGGCTGCTTCTACTTCATCGACCACGGCGAAAAGCCCATCTTCTCTTATATCCAGACCGAAAACGAATCGTAAGTTTCCCGCCCCATTCTCAACTTACCTCCCGATGCTAACTGCTATGACCAGACCCGGTGCGGAGCGAATCGTCGACATCCAAGAGAAGAAAGCCATCAGCAACAAGGCTAACACGGGAGCTTACGTCTTCCCCTCCGCCGCCGACCTCAAGACCTGGGCCGCCGAGAACCTCGACATGAAACATCCCGATGGCGCTGAAGTCGGCGAGTACTACACCTCACAAGTCATCTCAATGATGGTCCAAAGCGGTGTTCCCTTCATCGGCTTGCCTCTCTTGAAGAAGGACTTTGCTGTCGTTGGCACCCCAGAGCAGCTGCAGGAGCTCCTAGCTGCTCTCAAGAAAGACAATCACAGCATGCCCGCCACTTTGAAGAAGCGCAGGTTCTGCTTCGACTTGGACATGACCCTCGTGGGAGTCCCCGCTGTCTCTGGTGATTATTCGACATGCCCGCCTATTTCCAAGAATATTCGCCTCGTGCAGCAACTGTACAAGGCTGGCCACTACATCATCATCGTAGGTATAACACGCTCACATCCGAAGTTGTATACTAACCTCCTCCCAGCAAACAGCTCGCAGGATGAAGACTCACTCCGGCAACCCCGGCAGAGTCCTCGCCGACGTCGGCCTCGTCACCTTCAAGCAACTCTCAGACTACGAGATTCCCTACCACGAGATCAACTTCGGCAAGCCCTACGCCGACGTGTACGTCGACGACCTGGCCGTCAACGCCAATCTTGACACCGCACGTGAACTCGGCTGGATCCTCGACGAGCCTGAAGTCACACCTCGTCTCGGTCAAGTGCGTCGGAGTTCTGCCGAGGATATAAAGAAGGCGGGTATGATTGCTGCGCGCGACTTCAACACTGTCCAGATCATCAGAGACAAGGTAATCAAGTCGAGCAAATCTGAGGCTATTCTCGGTGAGCTGTACTTTTACGCTCACATGCCGCCTACACTGTCTCGTATCTTCCCTTCTGTTTATAGCGTGGATTACATCCCTGCTACTTCAACCTACAGCATCACCATGGAGAACCGTCGCGGGCGCACATTCTCTCACCTCCTCGTCGGCCGCTCCATCACCAAGGGTCGGCTGACCAAATTCCTCGAGACCCTGCACACTATCCACACTGCACCAAATACCACTTCACAGCCCGTCTTAGACGTCCCTGAAGCGCTAGATGCCAAGTTTGCACCAAAGGCGCCTGGTGATCACCCCATCAACATCTACGCCAACTACGGCACCAAACTACGCAGCCGGTATTACCAGCATCGTGATCGCTACGACGCGCTAGGTCCACTAGCTGCCTCGCTGTTTGCGCGTCTGGATGAGTTCCTCGATACGTATGAGGCTGAGGAGAAGGGCGTGCACGCCAACGTCATCCACGGTGATCCAGTGTTTAGCAATGCCATCATTTCAGATGACGAGAGAACCGTTAGCTTCATCGATGTGCGGTGTCAGCTGGAGAATTACCTCACTCCCGAGGGCGACATCAACTACGATCTCGGCAAGGTGTTACAGTCTCTGTGTGGGTATGACTACATTCTCTTCATGAGTGCCAATAACTATGACCTCACGGGAGCGTTGGAGGATGATAAGCCGTTGTTGGATGAGGCGGATACTGAGCTGTTGAATGAGCTGCAGGAGCAGTTCTTTGACTTCCTCAAGAACAACTATTCCGTGAGGCTACATCGCAAGACATTGTTCCGCGTCACGGCCTCTCTATTCTTCAGCCTTATTCCTCTGCACCGAAAGGAGTTGGGAGCTGTATTTCTGCGCATGTGCAAGGAAACGTTGGATAAGGCGGGTGGTATTGGTTATTAAGTATGTCTGTAGCATCATTAATGTATATGTATTTCCTATCCAACTCAAATTGGCAGTCTTTAATAGATGGGTGGTTACACTAAGCCCTTTTTTATTCTCGACTTCTTGTACCTGTGCAAAGCTGAGGTCTATGCCTGCATAATTGACAGAAACATGTATTTGTCCACAGTGTCGCTAGATGGGGGACAGGCCAGTTTACGACAGTCACTAAAGGCAGTAAGATATGATAGAGAGAATACGGTAGTGCCAAGACACTTTTATTTGATTCAAGTTGAGTAAATTATTCAATCTAAACTTTGCAGCTGATGCGAAAACCTTTCTGCTGAAATAAACTTCCAACGTAAATGCAATGCAATACCAAGACAATATACCACATAGAAACTCCAATTTTGAGACAATATTGCACATCGAGGGTGTCATCCAAGTCAATCCTTGTCGACACAGCTCGTGATTCGTTGCTCCGCCTACTGCTGGGCAAGTGTTGCGTAGCTGACTTTTCGAATAAAAGATGGTATGGAATAGCCAAGTAAGCTTTCCCCAATGAGCAAGTTTGCGACAATTCTCAAACACAAATCGAGATGACCAACTTGGCTGGCGTAGAGAGCCTGTCTTGGCGATAATGACTACCAGAACGACTTCTTAGAGCGTCTATGACTCGCTTTCTTGGCAGGCTCTCTGAGAGAATACCCATGAGAGAAAGGTTTATGGGCAGGCTGTGAGAAGGTTTGTTGTGGAGCTGCTCTGCTGCCAAAGTGAGAAGGATCGGGGCTGGCGAAGGAGACATTTGGAGTGTTCCTCAGCGAGTGGCCGTGTTTAAAATGCTTCTTTGACTGGGGTGGCGTCCACGGTGTTGGTGCAGCCGCACTGGAAGGCTCGGGGTAGGTGAAGGAGACATTGGGAGTGTCCCTCAGCGAGTGGCCCTGTCTGAAATGCTTCTTCGATGGAGGTGGTGTCCACGCTATTGGTGCAGCCGCAATGGAAGGCTGCGAGAAGGTTTGAGGAGCGTGCGAGAACGCTGCTCGTGCAGCTGCTACGCCCAAGTCAGAGCCTTGGCTGTAGCGAGAATGATTAGGTGCAGAGTACTCTGGGACACCAACAAGCCCCATTTTCTTCTTCTTGGGGGGATCTCGGAGACTATACCCGCCCTTGAAATGCTGAGTCTCCCTCATGGTGTACCCACGGTTGAAATGTGTTGGGGGAGCTTGATATTGGGGTCCAGCTTGATATTGGGGTCCAGCTTGATAATGACCTGTTGGCTGAGATGGATTGTTACCCATGTTGAAGATATTGAGAAGGTGTCTGAGCTGTGATGTTATTGCGTGGCTGGGTGCCTCAAGATGGATCTTGTAATAACAGAGCTGATAGAAAGGGTTGGTGCGTTTGTGTGTATAGCAGAGAGAAAGACAGTCAAAGTCTGTGTGAGTGAGAGTGAGTGAGAGAGTCAGTGTCTGCGGTATGTGTGTAGCAAAGAGAGATACAAGGTAGGACCAAGTCTCGGTGATGTGTGTGTAGCAAAGACAGAAGACAGTCGGAGTAGAACTCAGTGTCTGCGTTTGTGTAGGCACTCAAGGCAGAGACAGAAGACTTGAGTGTCAGAGAAGTGCACTTGAAACAGAAGAGCTGAGTAATCGTGACTTAACAGATTCGAGCTGAGTGTTCAAGTGTGTGCTAAGGAGGAAAGAAAGAAAGGGAGAAAGAAAGGGGACGACTGACGTTTTATACCCCGAAGGCGAGCAAGAGTGATGTGGGGAAAGTTTAAACTTGAATTGTAAAAACAGTGTTTATTTACCTCAAGCAGAATGCGCAAGTTACAGTAGCAGTGTATTTGGTGGCAAGAAACCCTTATTTCATTAAAGGTTTGGCAAACACAGTTACAATCACTTTAATCCCGGAATGATAGGACGGTGTTGCTCGGCCCAAGTAACTCTCTTTGAAGTCCTTAGCTTCGGCTTCGCTGACTGTGGGGCCTATTTCTTGGCAAATCAATCTTTTTTCTAGACAAAATCGACTTGGGTTCGAGTAGACGGAGCAGGTTTGGGTGGATTGGCTGTGGGCATATTCCAGACCGCATCCTGTCTAAGGGAGGTTTAGTCGAAGAGCATGCCCGTGTTTCAAATGTTTGGAACACCAATTCTTGAAATGTTCTGCGTGATGTCCAGGTCGATTTTCGGACTTGGTTCTGCCGCAATACCTCTTGAAAGCCCTGTTGAAATGTCGAAGATGTGATGTTGTGTGACTGGGTGCATCAGGAGGGATGATGGAGCGGTAGAGTTGAGTGAGCTGATGAGTTGAAACTAACAGAAAGCATTGGTGCGTTTGTCTATATAAAAACGGGTCCACGATAGGTTGACCGTAGAGAGGTTCAGATTAAACTTCCGCGATATTTGTGCGCAGTGAGCACATAAGACGGAGTCAGAGCTTGCAATTGGTCTGCTAGATGCTTTGGCATTCACGCTGTGTGAGTTCTGACACGGAAGCTTTCTTTCTGTATCATCTGAGCAATTACTAATAGAATGCGAAATGAAGTTTTTTTCAGATATAAAGCCTATAAAAGTGTATCTAACAACGTTTCCAAACCTTGTAGTCGAGACGATCAATCAACTGGTCAATTTAACCTTCATCACCACCTGATGTTCCAGAGCTTATCACCTGTCAGCCAATACAAAGTTCGCTAACGTATGGGGAAGCCTGGGTCTAAATACTTTATGGTGACAGCCTAATCAGGGTCGTCTCGACGAGTAGACGGACTCTGGAAGTCTAAGCCGCCGCACGAGTTCAAGACGAGACGTATCATCATAAGAACCATTGAGAGTTCCAAGGAACCTTTATCCTCTCTTATTGGTCCTGTGCCTTTTTGTCATGGTACTGGTAGTGAAGAATATTATTACATATAACGATTTTGTTTATGGTTTGCGAGATCCAGGGTTTCCCCTTAATGTGTGCTGCCATTGGGCTTCACAAGGCTAGAACGGCGACCAAATACAGTTTTCTTGACTACCGCCGTGTGGCGATCTCCTTGGACAGTGAACGAATCAAACTTCTCAGGGCCGTCATTGAGTCTCTTCAGTTCTTCTTTCTTACTCGATCTGGCCTCTTCCAACTCGCGCTCGAGTCTCTTATGCCTTGAAGTTGAGTAGTGACTCAACCCTCCAAGATTTGTTTAGTCATCGAGAAGCCAATCCCTTGCCCGGTTGCTATCATTCTCAAACCTTGAGGGCCACGAACTCTTTACCTGAAACAGTCTGTAGCTTCTCTTGCCAACATTATCCATCCTGGGAACATCAATCTCGGTGAACTCAGTACTACTCGTCTCGGAGTGTGAGCAATGATTCTACCCAAGCTCATACAACCTATTGTTCCAGTTACATTGCCTTCCATCTGTTGCATACTTCGAACAGCACAAGGACATGCACTGGCCGGTGCGCTAAATTTGATCCCCACGCTAAAACCTTATGTACGGGTTTGAGGGGAGCTAATAAAATATCCATACCTGTACCCTGAATGGAAAGAAGTCTTAGGTAAACGCATCCTGGTTGAGTAAGTAAAGAGAAGATTAAAATTAATTCGGTATAGATTTGCCAGACCTTAGATAACCAACTTCTCACCAGTGTACGTGAGTTCGAAAATCCAGGACGGTAAAACGGTCATTCAACCTTTCAGAGGTCTTTTATCCTTTGGCCAATCGGTTTAACTCTGAACCGGACGCTTTTATGGCCCATGGAACGTCGAAGAGAGCAGGTTTAGATCTCCGGCCGATGCATTCTCTCCGAATTAAGCCTAGTTATTTCCAGATTTTCGGCGATATCATTAGACGTAGGGCAGTCAAATGCGGTTAGCAAAATCGATAGTGTCCTCTCCTCGGCCTCTCACTGGGTTCTCAAACACTAGTCCCTGCGTTAGTGGACGGCTACCAGATGCAATCTCCCGTCGTCGTCACCCCTTTGGCGGAGGACAAATAAAACTCTCTCTTTGCGCAATTGCTGTTTTTTGGTTTCTGATTTGTCACTCGCTTTGTCTTCCCGTCATTCGTTCAATCTCTGTAGGCAACATGCGTTTCACTGTGTTTTGTGCAGCTGCTTTGGCGGCAAGTCCTGCGTTCGCTAGCGTTTGTAAACCTCGTTCTCCAAGCGATTCAGGTCAGTAAAACTCTCTGCGATGACACTGAACATGACTCACATCATTACAGCCACCACTACCACTGTTGAGTCTGTCACTTCAAGCCTCCCGTCTGCCACGAGCACCGAGCTTCAGACTACTGCAACGGGGCTCACGACAACCACTTCCGCCGACCTTTCGCGCACCATCGAAACCTCAACCTCAAATGATGACTCCACGGCAGCAACCACTGCCCCAACAACTTCATCAGCAGAGACCACCGACCTCGAAGTATCCGTTACTACAGCCACGACCGCTGAAGCCACCACAACCGAAGCAACCTTCGAACCAATTCCTACCTTCGACGTTGTTGGAAAAGGCGCTCAAGTGGATGGTCAATATCTGCTAGGATACCAATCAGCTGGCTTCTTTGTTGGGTGGCAATACCCATCTACTAACTACCGTCTGACCTTTTCTATCGACCCAACGACCAACAATGCTATAGACGTCAACGGCAACATCTTGTGCATTCAATATGGAACGGATGGGGCTGCCAGCTTGCTTAGGACTTGTAGTAGCAACATGCTCAACCAGCCAGACTATGCCTCGGTTACATGCGAGCAAACGCGCGACCAGGAGCTTGACTGTTCCGCCCCTGCGAAAACCTGCACTCTTGACTTTGATACACTTGAAACTACTTGTACTACGCTCACGGGGACGTTTGATAACTTCTACACATACTCTGGGAGGCAGGATGGGATATTCTTGTCGATGGCGGGGGCTACCAATCCCGGTGCGAACTACCAGGCTGTCGTGCTTGGAATCACACCCAACGAGTCGAAATAAGACTGCGGTTGGATTTGGTAGCAGTATGTATGACTCACGACAGCATACAGAATGAAAATGGCATACTGATCAGCCAGACAAGATCTTGCATGGACTTTCTTATTGAACGCACGTTAAGAGAATCCACAAAGGTCCATTTACTACTAGAGTATTGCATTCACCTCACGTCACGGGGATAGTCACCAAAGAATAGCCTCATCTTACTCATATCAAGATCAGGAAAGAAACCTCCGCCAAATTTGCGAGCGTCGTCGCCAAGCTTAGATATAAGGCCCGCGGCAAAGCGCCACTAGATCATGTCAGTATTCCAAATTTTCTACAACAGCATGAGCCTCTTGACTTGCCTGTGAGACGTTGTTCCTCTTATCATGGTAGACCAGCCAGCGCTTAGTCTTCTCCTGGTTCAAGCTGTATTGAAAGGAGTTATCGACAGCGACGTTCAGATCGTCTCCCGGTACACTCTTGCTCTTGAGAGAGTCGAGATAGGTCGTCTGTATAAATATGACGCTCTCTTCATTCTCTGGCGAATGTTCAGCATGGGAAGTTCATAAAGGCACTTATCGCATTCGTACCTTGATCTTTGTTGAAGAAGGGAACTGCGTAGTACTGTGCGGTGCGATTGGAGAAGTGCAAGGTCCATTCTATTTTAACCTCTGTGGTTGTAAGCTGGTCAGCGGGGATGAAGATTTTGTTTCCCTTTTCGAGGACCATTTTGATAGACAAGCAACGGGGCGTGACTTGTGTGGTATAATAAATGTTTGGGGGATAGGCAGTTGCTGAAGGATAATGTGTGTATTGTGCGGAGTCTATATAGGTTCGGATCAGCGTCTGAAATACACCGAGATATTCCCCTCAAATTAGAAATCGTGGCTGGCTGACAGCTGAAACCAGCACAGATAGCCTACCCTTAGCTGGCGGATTATTGGTACTGCATCCCAATCAGCTTCTCGTGAGTGGAGAGTGATCTTACCACGTGATTGTCTAGAGCTATTGAGGCTTTGGCCTCGATTCCAATGTCTCAGCCATATTGGAATTTAGCGTGCCTGGGCAGACCACTCGGTAGCAAGTGGCTTAGCTGAGGTGCGAGACTAACTAAGCTTAAGATGAATATTTGTGCCTTCCTAGCATGTCAAAGTTGGTTGGTGTTTCAGCGATGGGCAGCTCTGGCAACGGATGAACACCACAAATCATCCCTTCAAATGCCAGTCATTTTCATAATCATCACTGTATGCTTTTCTTTCTCAATCTAAGGTATCACTATTTACTTCGCCGAGAAGAGACTTCTAAGAGACACCGGCAATGCCAACTAAAAGGCTACCCGGTTATTGGAGTGTCTGCAGCAGTGCTGTCCAGGTCTGAAAATCACCATGAAAACTGAGTCATATTGTCAACATTATATACTATCTATCTTAGCATTCTGGTACGATAGCCATAGATGATTATTAGCCGCTGAGATAAGAAACTGAAGGCTAGCTGAGCTAAAGCAACCTTTATTCTCAGGCAGTCCATGTTCCTGGATAGCAAAGGCCGTTAGGCTGTGGTGGTTTTGGTCTTGCTGAACCTCCAAGGCTTGATCTTCCTCTCGAAAAGCTCATCGACCTCAGCCGCAGTTCGTCTAGCGCGTGTTAGTGCTCTGTATACTCATTGATGTTCTGTGACTTACCCAGATGTATCGGGAAGTAGAAGCCATGTGCCAATAAGGAAGGGCAGTCCGGCACCAGCGTAGAACCAGCCAGTCTTGAAGCCCCAGTTCCACTTGTTGGCGTTGACCATGTATGGAGTGAGTACATTCATGACGACTCCAGCGACGCAAGTGCACGCAGCACCAAAGCCAGCTGTATAAGGTCGAAGACGCAAAGACGAGATCTCAGCTATGAAGCCCCAACCAGCAGCACCGTTAGAGATCATTCCAACATCTAAAGACTGTCAGTATCAGAGCACGACTATCGAACTGAGGAAGAGACTTACTCCAGAGGCATACGAAGAGAACAAATATGTTCGAAGTCACGTTTGTCCTGGGAATCAGACCGAGAATTCCGATAACCACACAAGATGTCCAAGAAAGCGTCGTGGCGTAGCATGAGATGCGGCGTCGTCCAATCTTATCAGCTACCAGAACAACGATCAATAGGGTGGTGATATTGATGGAAGAGGTGATGCATTTGATCGTAAAAGGGTCAGCCAGGCCGGCTTGCTGGAAGAAGTAGGTTCCAAAGGTCGCAAAAAGGGTAAGGCCAATGAATTGCTGGGTCAGATTTGGCCACAGCGAGATAACAGTTCGAAGACCATCGATTCCACGAAAGATGGCATACCAGTGCTCCTTCTTCTGTTGAGCTGCAACCTCCCTCTCGTGCTCAAATGTCTGCACGATGATCTGATACTGATGCTCTTCGTCATAGTCGACGACACCGCGGTTGAGCCTGAGCAGCTGCTTCTTGGCGCCTTCTGCGTTACCGCGACTAACGCACCAAGCAGGTGACTCTGGGAGGAAGACGTAAATGATACACATAATACCGATTTGAGCCCATTGGGTGTAAATCGGCGTGAGCCAAATGTTGGGGTTCTTTCGGTTCAGTAGCTGCAGGGCAATGTAGGCGAAGAAAGATCCGATGGTCCACCAGAGACTGTAGCACATGAGAAGGCCTCCACGGATACGGGTAGGTGCGCACTCGGAGATATAGACGGGCAGAGTCGATTGAAGGGAGCCGACTCCGACACCCGCAAGGAGCTTAGCTGCGAGCCAAACGGGCCAGGTCCTGGCTAGAGTCTCGCACAAGACACTGCTGACAAGGATAGTCCAATAGGTCCACATAGCAGTCTTGCGGCCATATCTATCGGACAAGAAGGGAATCGTCAACATGCCGATGATTTGACCGACGGACATGATAGAGCTCCAGCCCGCTAGGATAGGAGCGGTGAGGTATTCGTCTCCGTCGGCGTTGGTGGCAGTCGCAAATTGATGGACGAAGCCTTTGTTGGCGATGATGCTGCCGTTGATACTGGCTCGGATTAGTATGACATGTGCATAGTAAGAGAGATGGAAGAAACGCACCCGATCTGATATCCATCGGTAGCAGCGCTAAAGGCAGCGGCGAAACAAAACGCCGTAGCAACTTTGAAGACTTTGACGGTTTGCCATAAGCTCAGGTTTTCGTAGCCCGAGGAGAGCTGGCCTGCTTGGACTTTGACGTCGGATGCTTTGAAGGCTTGTTCGACGTGGAATTCGCCGACTTCATCATCGAGCTTGGAAGTATCAACTTGCTGTTTAGACTTGATGGAGGACATGTTGGCTGTTGTTGATGAATGGCGAGGATGTGTGAGTGATGTAGATCAACAAGCTGTCGGGTGCATGCCTTTAAGTATTCTCGTCTGATCCGACAGTATGGGTCTAATGATTTTCCCCATGGGGTTGTCGAAAGGGTTTTGCACGAGATGTCGGGGAGATTTACCGGGGGCAAAGGTCACGGACTGTAGTCTGTTCTTTGAGCGGTGGCAGCTGATGCAACGATATGGGGTACACAGGTAGGATCACGGCCATCAAAGACGCTGCATAGCTCTGGTTAATATTTTATCCGTGTGATCCAGTTGAGCTATTGATGTTGTGAAGGGTTGAATGTGCGATCAATTTTCGCAAATGCCTTTGCTACTGGATCTTACCGTGAAGCTAGTGCAGAAATACTGAAGCGTTTGGTCAGTGGCGGCTCTAGAACTCTGATATTGTCCAAATATGGGACTAACTTCGGGGAGACTCCCCGTAACCTACAGTCTTATTGGTCTCTGTTGATTGGCTGAGGAGGTGCCAGCTGATCGGGGAGCCTCCCCGACCACCAATCAGATCCAAGCGGTGATGGGGCATCAACTCGATCTCCCGAGCCATGAAAGTGAATCTTTTATCAATCTCGGTTTATCTAGAAGCGAAAATCGTTGTTTTCGGGCTTTTTCAATCCATTATTGTCCCCTTGGACTACTATCCTCGAGTTCGTTTCGACCAGATACGCTGGCGACCTAACTTACCCATCTTCTCCAGGCAACATGGTCCAGGAAATAAGCACTTCCAAGCCCGCAGCTCCCACGCCTCAAACCTTTGAGCGTATCGCGGACGACCTACTCCCCAAAATCCATCGATGCATCCGACTTCCCCAGAGGATTGTCACTTTCAACACAGCCAGCCCGTCATTCTTCGGCGTAGAGGCTCGCACTGTTGACCATGACATCAATCATCTCTCGTCCCTGTCTTGGGGAAAGGGATCGGACTTCATCCTCGACTTCGGTCTCCATATGGTCGGATATCTCTCATTCCACTTAGACTACGTCGGAAAAAACATGGATGCTCCCTGTCGGCTACGTCTCACCTTTGGCGAGTCGCCGCTTGACGTGACGATGGATATGAACGATGTGAATACCTGGATCAGCACTGCTTGGCTCCCCGACGAGATCATCAATGTCGACATATGTCCGCAGACAATAGTCCTTCCTCGCCGATACTCTTTCCGATACCTGCGCGTCCAGATCATTGATACCTCCCCTAAGTTCAAAGTGTCATTCTCCAAGATGCAATGCGAATCAGTCAGCGCCATCAGTCAAGACCATCACATCGAGGCAGTTGAGTTTCCGGATCGTCTTCTACAGGACATCGACCATGTTTGTATCTCCACACTACGAGACTGCATGCAGACTGTATTCGAAGATGGCCCGAGACGAGATAGAAGGCTGTGGATTGGAGATCTCCGTCTACAAGCTTTGGCAAACTATAGCACATTTCGGGACTTCAATCTTGTCAAGAGATGTCTTTTTCAATTTGCAGCGGTCCGAAATGAGGATGGCTCTTTGCCAGCCTGTATTTTCGAGAAGCCCAAGTTGACGGCTTCGACAGACTACATCGCCGACTATGATGCGCTATTTGCCGCTATTGTTTATGACTATGTAGAGGCTTCTGGGGACACAGCAACTGGGCATCTCCTCTGGGAGACTGTCCTAGACTGCCCAAAGCGACTGTTGCGCAACCTCAATCCTACCTCGTGTGTCTTGGAAGCAGAACGCAGCAAGCACCATGTTTTCCTTGACTGGGCAAAGGGTCTTGACAAGAGTGCGGGAGCACATGGCGTGCTACTTTATTGTTTAAAGATTACGAATAAGCTCGCTGTGCGACTGAACAAGCAGCCTCCGTACGACGAACTGATACTCAAAATGACAATCGCTGCGACTGAGTTCCTTAAGGAGGGTGTTTTTGTATCTGGGGAATCCCAGCAGATCAGCTTCGCGTCCGCCGCGTGGCTGGTTCTATGCGAAGTGTTCCCTCCAGAAATCGCCCGCAAAGCTCTCCTCGCCACGCTTGCACATCCAGACGCTGTGAAGCCACTGACCCCATATTTGTGGCACCATGTTTGCGATGCTCTCGCGATGCTCGGATGCTATGAGGAATGTGTTGATCTGATCAAGTCTTATTGGGGCGGTATGGTGGTGGCGGGAGCAGACACGTTCTGGGAATGTTATGATGCAGAGAATTGTATGGCGAGTCCGTATGGGGATGTACGGAATAATAGCTGGTGCCATGCTTGGAGCTGTACGCCGACATACCTGCTCAGGACAACGCTGCGGGAGATGGTCAAGGCGAGAGGCGTGGGTGAGGTCACAATGGATCAGCTTGATCAGAGGTGGATCAAAAGGTCTCTAGCTGACTTCGGAGCATAATATACATAAGCTGAGGATCAAGCCTGTGTATGATATGGATGTCTATCAGTCATAACCAGGGATGTTCTGACCCATGAACGTAATGCTTATGTGCGTTTATTGGTGTTTTTTACCTTTGTGCGATGATGTTGAAGCTTTCCTATTTTTCAACTTCATCAAAATTAATTAACATAAGTGGGGCTTCAAAAACGACACTTACGTCTGAGATCGTAGGGAACGTGACCTGTATGTTCTAATCAATGGCGTCTGGTAAGTGATAATGGGAATTTAGAGATCATCTCTAAAACTTAACAATGACAAGTAATTAAGAACAGAGAATCTTTGGAGTCAAACATTGGGCATATTATTCCCACAGACAAACATCTGAACCTCAGATATCTAGGGTAGGCCTGTCCTCGGCAAGAAATGAATGACATCTTCCAACTGGAATTCCAGCGCTAGGCCATACTCGACTAGACCAGCATGCCCCAGATTTTCACTTTATTCATAAACCCTGCACACGCTCGGGGAGCAGCCGAGCTCTCTCAATCTGCTCTATACTCTCACTCCGCGTCCCCACGATGCAGCCTCAAGCCGACATTCAAGACATTCCTTCCCCGGATACCAGCCGACCAAACAAAAGACATTACCCTGACCCACAGATAAATACAATGGGCAGATCCTCGACCGCCCAGCCAGCCCGAAGACGCGTTGCTGTGGCGTGTAAAGTGTGTCGCTCAAGAAAGACCAAGTGCGATAGTCGCTGGCCGGTTTGCAGCTATTGCGAGAAGAGCAACTCGGAGTGCCGATATGACAATGTAGACCCTATAGATCGACCCTTGTACGTTTTTCATCTACTTTTCTTCTCCGTGACTCCATGAACTGACTAGGATTTCTTGATTGAAGAAGTCACGACTTGGGCATGCAGATTTTGCAGGCCGTCCAAGATTTGGCACAAGATGTAAAAGAACAAAGGTCCTCAGGCGCAGCCGACACTCCATCTCATGCCTACCGGCCAACAAGGCACAGTGAAGCTGACTCACTGGTCAACTTGACTGCTACACCACAGTCCATTCCAGCCCCCGAAGGTCACGTCGAAAGATTCTCCGAGGGCCTCGACAGCATCTTGACATGGACCGTGTTCCCACAAGAAATCGACCCTATCCCCGTCGACAACGGTAGCTTGATGGCTATGCCCGACGAGCTCCCCCCAATAAGTTTCCCAGAGCTGAAAAGATTGCAGAAAATTTATCTCAGCACTGTCCACAGCGTCAATCCCATTCTAGACGTCGCTGTCCTCGACCAGTATATCACCAAAGTCTCGGAAAATGGCCTGGATTGGACGACGCAGACTTGTCTTGTTGCCCTTGTTTGCGCCATCGGCGCATTGTGTCAGGACCCGCTTGTCGAAACACCAAAGACACATAGTAGCTGGGATCTTGAGCATACTACGGATATTGCGTATAGGTACTGGAGCGTCGCGTGTAAAAGGCTTGGACGGGCCATGAGTCACAATACATTGGAATCAGCCCAGTGTTTGTGTTTGGCAGGGTAAGTGTAGACGAAATGTCTCATTTCATCCATGGCAAGTACACTAAACTGAGTTGCAGCATCTGGTTTATGTGTAATTTACAACCACTCGAAGCCTGGAGGTATTTCACCATGGCGGGAAACTCGTGTTATTCTGCGATATGGGCTAGGTAAGACATCGCGGATCAACAATGCCCATGCCTACACTTACACATCTCATAGGGAATCTACCATGCCTTCCTGGCCAGGGAGCACGCCGTCCGGTCCACAAGCGATCAAGCAAAGCATCTTCTACACCGCATATAAATCAGAAGTGTACGTGGGAAGCGGCTCCTGTATGTTCGACTGCTAACAAACCTGCCCGCATATAGCGAGATTCGTTACGAGATACCCAGTTTACCTGGTTCGATGCTCGAGCACATCGAGGATCGTCTCACGTTTCCGTCGCCGCCAGCAGCGAATTGCGTGTTTGACGAGACTATAGCCTGGTACTACTTCCTCGCTGACATCGCTGCCCGCCATTTGATCAACCGCATCGTCGACGCCAAAGTTGAGATCTCTGCGTGCCCCAGCGAAGTACAAGCCAGGTCTTTACTCCGATCATATGAGGTTTTCGGCTCACAGCTGCAAGACTGGTATTTGTCCCTACCGCCAGAAATATCGTTCCCGCCGCCGGATTCAACTATCTCCCCCGAGACGAATATCTATAAAAGAATCCTTCGTTCGCGGTATCTCTTTATCAAGGAGCTTCTGTGTCGGCCGTTCGTACGACTGTATCTCAACTACGTCCTTGAGCTCCCCAGCACTCTGGATGATGAGATAGTCAGTATAGCCTCATTGGGCCTTCAGTATTGTGCCTGGAGACTAAAGGCTGTTGATCGAATGAATAAGCTTGATCATGGACTGTGGATATGGATTCGAAACAGTACAGCGTGTTCCATGATACTGATCGGTGCTGCTCGGAGCATCCAATTCCGGTCTGGCACTGCATCTGGGCGGCTGGTTCTTCCTGAGGATTGGCGTGAGACTGTTGTTACTTTCTTGCATGGACTTGAGAAATATTCTCACGAAACAAGAGGTGGCGTAGCTTCATGTTATCGACTCGTGGCATGGGGTCTTGATGGGTTTCAGCCAAGCTCACCAGATGTCATGTAACAGTTATAGATAGATCGCAGAGTGCTTCATTCTTGTACCTTCAGGCATCTAAGTCTAGTTTATACTTTGCTCCTGTTCTTAGGCGTTCCCCATATTTGTAGGATACAACAATCATGCTGATCATGGCCAACGATACACCTGCAAGCAGCGTATTCCCCCATCCCTGGCCTATGGCATCAAACATCTTTGGGCCAGCAAGAGGCAGAAGCGCACCTCCAACACTCCGAAGCACTGTATTTGCCGCAGTAGCACTAGCAGCATAAGTAGGGAATGCGTCAACCAAGTAAGTGCTCACAGATGTAAACACAGTGATCATTCCAAAGCCAATCATGAATGTGCCGATAACGGGTACAAACCAAAAGACTCCATACTCCGTCGTCCATCCATAGACCAATAGACCGACTGGGATTATCGCACTGCACGGTATCATGAGAGGGAGGCGGTACTCGGGCTTGAGTTCGCCGCCTCGGGCCATTCTTCTCAGAATTGGATCTGAGACCATGCCGAAGAGTATAAGGCCGACAATCTGACCGCATCCGAAGCCGAGATAGATGAGGCCGACGTTTGTGACTATGCCATATTTCGTTCTAAAGGTTTCGGAGACCGTCGTGAATAAGAGATATAGAGTTCCGTAGGCGATCGCGGTCAGGAATGAGAGGCCGAAGATAATCGGTGACAAGAAAAGCATCTTCAGTGGGCGGGCCAGGCTTCTCTTGATGAGTTGTCGGTGCGGTATGGTGGGCGATAAGTCTTCGGTGTCACGCTCCGTTTGTAGTTTCTTGAGCTTCTTTCTCTGAAGGGTTGGAGGATGAGTCTCTTTTTGGACGAAGGCGCAGACAACAAGCACAGCTCCAGTCTGTAACAACCTATCAGTATAACCAGAACATTGAACCATCATGAATGAAGATACCCACCATTATAATAAGCAGCCAAAAGTTCCATCTCCATCCCAGACCTCTCGAGACATACGCACCAACAGCAGGCCCAAGACTCGGACCCAGCAAAACAGGCATATTCCAAATAGCCATCGCTCGACCACGCTCCTGCTGAGAGAAACAGTCTGCAACGCTCGCAGGTCCGATAGTCAACGGACACGCGCCCGCTAAGCCTGTCAGGAGACGGAAGATTATAAGCATGGGCATGTTGATCGACAGAGCGCATGCTACGTTTGTAAGCAGGAAAGTGATCATGCAGATGCGGTATATGGGGAGTCGACCGTAGATTTCGCTGAGGGGGGCGAGGAAGAGAGGACCGAAGGCGTAGCCGAGGAGGTAGATTGATACCATGAATGAACCTATGTTGGGATTCGTCTCGTGCATTTCGTCCATGATGGGTTGGATTGCTGGTGCTATCATGGATGATGCAAAGGGGCTGTTTCGATGGGCATGCGTCAATGGAATGGAGAGACTTGGGCGCTTTGATGGGAGCACGTACGTTAGGAGTGTCAGAATTGACACTATCATGATATTGGTCCATTTCTTGGACTTGGGCCAATTCAACGGCATATCTGGGTCATCTGGACTGTCCGAGTCCAGAGAGTGAATTTGATCCTGAGGCGAGTCCTCGACCTTTTCCTTTTCTGCCATGGTTGATGTTGGAGGGAGGGTTTCCCGCGAGGTTGATTCGTTGTTGGCCATGTCCAATTGACCGCGATGTCGATGGTCAGGACATACGCAACGTCGGTCGACGGAAAAGAGCCATATATAATCGCCCACGGATGTCAATCGGTTCGAACAGCCCTAATAGAGAATATGAAGGAATGAAAAAGGCGAGGCCATTTACTCTGGATGCGTCCATGGGATCGCCATCGTAATCATGGTGTTTAAGTCCGTCGGCGGACCTCCCCGATCAATATCCACTTCGGCACTCTTCCGCCTCCTGTCAGCAGGTTGCATACGCTAACAAGGGTTGTCCCAGAACTCAAAGCTCAATGTCGTTAGCCTTCCGGAGTGCTCCCCCAGTGGCTCGTTTCCACAGTGTTGAACCTTTAAAGATGAGAGCGTATGATCAAGCCACTCGGCCATGACCATTGGGGCTTGCGGTATTCTGAAAATAAGACTGTTTTGCTTCCATGACGAGATGAAGCACATATCTCACCACACTGGAGTTTAATGCTTGAATTGGAGTGTGTAATTGTTTCAACTTGCCCTTTAGTTAGTCTTTCGGGTCGACAAGAAACATCAGTCAACGCATCACCCTTTTCCCAAGCATTTGCCTTCGAAAGCTCTTTTCGGAACGGATAAACACAATCTAACGCCAGTCTGAGATTCACGATCAAGGAATGAATGCCTCCATGTACTGAGAGTTAAGCCAACGTAACGCCATGTATGAATTACTTCTAATACTATTTACTATACTCCTCACAGTCCACTCCATCTCGTAGTTTCCTCCACATGCAGACCCCCCTCCAGCAGAATCTTGTTACTACTCGATCCTACCAATACAGTATACACACCCTTCTCGCTTACCCAGCAATGCAATTCTTCATCCCAAAACGACGTGGTAAATCTATCCAGCGGAACTTCTACCCTCTTCGTCTCACCAGGTTGCAAAAAGGTTTTCTTGAAACCCTTCAATTCCTTTTTAGGTCTCTGGATCGAGGATGTAGCCTCGTCGGCAGCGATGTAAAGCTGAGAGACTTCGGCTCCAGGCACGGAGCCAGAGTTGGTGATGTCGAAGCTCACGTGCGAGGATGTGACGTTTAGCTTGTCGTACGTGAACGTAGTGTAAGATAGACCGTGGCTATTAATGTCATGTTAGTTGTGTCTTGGGCAGAATCTCGTCTTGTTCCACTCACCCAAAGGGATATAGCACGTCTCGGTCGACCTTTTCGTAGTACCGATACCCAACGTAGATGTCTTCACCATAGATAACACGTCCCCTTTCGCTACCAAAGTTCAAAAATGTTGGTGTGTCTTGTATGCGGCGTGGGAACGAAAGCGGGAGCTTTCCACTAGGGCATGTTGCGCCGAACAGAACATCAGCAATGCCGTTTCCAGTCTCGTTTCCAGCTAACCAAGCATGTACGTGAGTCTTTGCACTCTCAGCCCAGAGCATGCTGAACGGCGTACCGCTCTGCGTTATAACGATTGTGTCTGGAACGGCAGCCAAGACGGCCGACGCAAGCCGAGGAAGTGATCCAGGAAGATCCATATGAGGCCTGTCAAAGCCCTCAGATTCTTGGTCCCTCGTCATCCCAACGCACAGAATGGTCACATCTGACTGGAGCGCTGCGGAGACGGCTTTCTGGATCCCGATTTCGGGGTCAACTGCACTCACTAGACCAACTCTCCCTGCACCACCGCCGAAATTGACCACGCCTGGTTTGACGAGCTTAGAAGATGGTGCGCTCTCATACTCGATGGTGATGCGGTACTTCTGGCCCTGCGTAAGGTGCATCTGAGCCTTTTCCTCAACGGTTCCCTTACCAAAGAAGAATGTGCCGCTTTGCTGGACAAGACTATTGTCGATTAACAGCTGACCATCGACATAGAGTCGTGCAGAGCCATAGACTGCGAGACCGAACTCAAACAATCCTGTTTCTTGAATGACGAGATCACCTTCTACAGATGCGTAGAAATGACTTTCCAGCTTTGGATGCGAGTAGCCCATTAGTAGCCATGAAGAATCAAGCAGATGGCTCTCGTCGATGATCTCGCGGTCGGGTACACTGGGTCCCTGACTGTAAAAGCGCATTCGCATACCCGGTGCTCCCTCCGGGGTGGTGATCATATCGCCCTGTAGGAGGGGGTTCCACCCATTTGCTGATGCTCCAACCTCGTACCGTACCTCAACGTCAGGCGGTAGTTGGGCTACGATGCCCTCGTAAGGAGAAACAGTGTAGTAAGGCTGGAGATGGGCAGAGCCGCCTCCACAGAACGAAGTGGTCTTCATGTTTGGTCCGATCAAAGCAATGCTTTTGAAAGGCCGTTTGAGAGGAAGTTGGCCACTTTCATTCTTTAGGAGAACAACACTGTCTCCTGCGAGCTTTCGGTTGAGCTGCCTGTCTTCGGGAAAATCGCGTCCACCTTCTTCGGCCGCAACAGGAGCCTTTGTGCATCTTTGGACGAACTCGAGGACATTTCGGGCTCGAGTGTCTATCGTTGATCGGGATACTTTTCGGGTTGACACGGCAAGGTCGAGAAGCTGACCGCGTTGCCTCGTTGGTCCTGGCATCTCGAGATCCAGTCCTGCATTGACGGCTTCGCTAGTAGAATAAGTTCCGAACCTGAAACGAGAAGATGAATGTTAGAATCGGCTGTGTCTGGAGGAGGCGGGCTTGTGGCGTACCAATCGCTCATGATCAAACCCTTCCACTGCCACTCTTCGCGGAGCAAGGCGTCAAGAAAGTCTCTGTTTTCTGAAACATGTTTGCCATTGACTTTATTGTAACAAGCCATGACACCGCCGGGGGCTGCATCACTAAGCGCAATCTGGAAAGGAAGCATATGAATCTCCCTCAACGCGCGCTCACTAGCAACAACATTGACGCCAACCCTCTCATGTTCCTGATCATTCGCCAGCCAGTGCTTAATAACCGACACTACGCCTGTAGACTGTACGCCTTGGATGTAAGCAGCAGCTAGTTTGCCCGTTGCATAAGGGTCCTCTGCCATCGACTCAAAGCCACGGCCACCAAGGGGAGAACGCTGGATGCACACTGTAGGACCGAGCCAGCAATGGGCGCCTTTCGCTATACACTCGTCACCTATAAGTGTGCCTGCTTTGTATAGGAGGTCCTGGTCCCAGGTAGCTGCCAGGCCGGTACCGCAAGGCAAACAGGCTGCAGGTACGCCGTCGACGAATTTGGTTCCTCGCACGCCATTTGGCCCGTCGCTGACACGCACGGATGGAACGTTGAATGCTGGAAGGGGGTTCGTGTGCCAAAAGTCTCGGCCTGAGGAAAATACGAGCCAAGTTAGAGTCGTCTGGGGCCGGAGAAGAGAAGATTGGAGTGTCACTCACCGGAGAGCAGAGATATCTTTTCAGAGACAGATGCGTTTTGGAGGACATGTTCAACACTAAAACAGCTGGGCACGTCATCATGGGTCGTTCGTTTCAAAACCATAGTTGTATAAAGATGCGCGTGTTGGAACGATAGAATAACTCAAGGATACACAATGCCTAAAACGGGCTAAGGCAGTTAGATACCCAACTTATATATCTTGTGAAGGATAAACATTAATGAAGTAGCGTGCAAGACCTCGGGGATGACCCCGATGGAGTCAGTCAGTGGGGGAGTATCGGGGAGTCTCCCCGATTAGCCCAGAGATGGATGGCAAAGATGATTAACCGAGAAACGACCCTCGCACTACCCCTTCTAATAACTGTTTCAAGTTAGAACAACCCCCATTCGGCTCATCAAGATACTGCTGTACCGACGCTGCACCCCGCGCGACGCAGTCCTTCCAAGTCTCAGGCAGCGTCACGCTCTGCACAAGACGAAAAGCTTCATCTTCTTCTGCCAGGCGCTGCGCCTTGTCAACAGCTGCCAAGATCAACGCAGCGCTTGTCGCCACTCGAATACCATACCAAGTCCCCTGATGCCGATGCCCCGCGACCTGATCGAGTTTCAAGATGCAGAAGCGTACACATTGCGATGCGTACGAACTGATTGTACCATGTAGCGAGGCATCTATCTCATCTGCCAAGTGGTCCACGCATAGTCTTACGAAGGGTCGTGAGACTAACTCGCAGAGGGATATGTACCTATGCCGCAGGATAAAGATCATGGGGTCGGCAACAGCATCCGCCGTGTAGCCTTGAGGAGTGTCGAAGTGGAAGATGGGAGGGAGTGATGAGTGCCAGTCTGATATTTGCGACTGCATCATCTCGGCCTGAGAAATCATGCGGCGCACGTGTCTCTCACTAGGCGCCTCAGGCGCTTCCGAGTTCATCTGCACAAGGCGATTGATCACGTGTCGCGCCGCGATCTCGCTGAGGTAGTAGTACCAGCTCCGCTCCCTGTCGCTGGCATCAGGATGAGAGGCGAAATCCGGAGGCTGGGGAAATGCGAGTGGCAGGTAGGCATTGTCGAGGATCGGTGGAGTCGGCAGTGGGAGTTCTAGCCTCAGCTCGCATTCAGACTTCCAGATTGTGAAGCACAGCGCCTGCATAAGGCTGAACTGGTTGGAGGATTCATCATGACTCGACATTTCCCCATGTGCTAAGCTAAGGGTATGCCAGGCCGCGCCGGCTAGATTGAAGTGCTTCCAGGCTTCGAGGGGCTCTAGGCGATGCATGTACCATATTCCCGCGAGGCATAGGCACTGAACAGCCTGCACGGTGTTTTGTGCCGATGCATAGCCAAGACGCTTTACGGCCACGCTCCAAAACTGCATTGATATTTCGATCTCGGCCTTCTTTTCAGGCGTCGTCTCAAGACTGCTGGACATCTCGGTATGAGAGTCTGTTATTGCCGCATTAGCACATACCAAAGCCACTAGACAGGCGCCAGTAGACCAGTCGAACCCATTCTCAGCGACATGTCTCATCATATGATGCAGCTCGTCAAGATCAATGATGGGATTCTTGGTGTGCAGAGCTTCAATGTACTTAGTCTCCAGCCATGCGAGCTGGGGATAGCTTGTGTCTGGAACAGGGTAGTTGCCCAGACCTGGTGGACTGTTCTGGGCGAATAGACAAGCGTTTGGCCGATCTGCGGCGAATATCTTCCAGCTGAGTATTGACTCGACGCCTTGCGGTCGCACAACAACATTCTGCGGTACAGCCAAGATGTCAAGATTCGGCGGACGCACCGACGATGAGAGAGAGTCGGCAGTTTGCGCAGGTGATGGGTGCGGCGAGTGCTGATTCTCGACAATCTGGGTCAAGTGGTGAATAGCCTGTAAGATCTCGGCTCCACTGACTGAGCTGCTCAAGTTAGCAAGACTAAGTCAAGAGACACTTGCACACATTACACCTACCCTGTATCCTCTTCTTCTGGGTAGATGCAGGTCAAACGGCGCTTGAGGCAGAAGCCACATGTTGGCCTCCGATTGTCGCATCTGGTTTTTCGGGTGCGGCACTTCTGACAGGCTGTGACGCCCCGGGATTTGGGGAAAGGGAAGGGTACGTGGGCTACCCCGGATGAAGATCCGTCTGCCATTACCACTGATTGAAAACAACGGCAGTATTGACGGTGGAGATGGGAAGGTTGTGTTGAACGCGAGTGTAGTGTCGGGGAGGGCCGATGGTCATGATTTATCGTATTGATGCCAGGGCTGAAAATTCATCGGAGTGGGGCCCCGACAGCACTCATAGACACAGTAGGGTAGGCTAGCGAGTCTAGATCAGTCTGCAGCCTCCTCTCCCCGCAGCTGAGCTGCGTCCCTTCTCACTAACATTGAATTATGCTGGATCTGGGGACTGCAACTTGGACCATCCCCAGATTCTCGAACAGCCCATCTAGTCTGAACCCCATGGGGGCCCCTGGTGATCCAATCACGACCCGGCCTCACCATCAAACTCTGCTCACCCGCGCACGAGGCATCGTGCATGTTCTGAAGTCAACAGCAACACCATTCCAACATCAATGCCTCGTGTCCGAATAACTATAAGTATGCGACGACCAGCTTGCGATTTCTTAGGAATACAATAAGCCAGCACAATCATCACTGCCTCCATTATCTCAACTACATCGCCATACTGATTCATCATGGGTTGTTTCACGAAGAAAACGGAGAACAAAGACACCGCGGAGGATATTGTCGGGCCTGAGCTCTTAAAGGTACGCTCTCATCATTTCTACTCTGCTGCTTCTCCAACGTGACAAGTACTGACTGGCCCAAGGTTCTTCCCCAGACAGAGCTTCCCTGGTATCGGACAAAGCATCTCCTTCTTCTTAACCTGATGCTTCTTGTCCCCCTGCTCAGTTCCTCCGCTGTAGGATACGACGGTAAGTTCTCTAGCCACTCATACATACAGCAACTAACATCATCTCAGGGTCTATGATGAACGGCCTCCAAACACTCCCGCAGTGGCGAAACTTCTTCAACCATCCGCCTCCTCCCCTCCTCGGCGCCATCAACGCAGTCTACCCCGTCTGCAAGATCCTCGGATTGGTGCCAGCAAGTACCATCTCAGACAAATTTGGCCGAAAGGTGCCCATCTACATTGGCCTCGTGTCGCTTGTCATTGGGCCCGCTATCCAAGCATCGTCGATCAATCTTCCCATGTTCATCGTGTCGAGGGGTCTTATAGGATTTGCGACTGTCTTTCCTCAGGTCGCGTGCCCGATTCTCGTTTCCGAGCTGTCCTATCCTACCCACCGAGGCAAGATGACTGCGCTGTACAATACCTTCTTCTACTTCGGTGCTATCGCGGCTGCTTGGATCACCTATGGAACTTTCAAGATGCAGTCCACCTGGGCTTGGCGATGCCCATCAGCTCTGCAGGCAGCTATTCCGTTCCTTCAGCTTATGTTTATCTATTGGGTTCCAGAATCTCCTCGGTAAGGACTAGCCCGGAGCCATTTTACACATTACTAACAGGTTTATGTTACAGATGGCTCATTGCCAATGGTAGAAAAGACCAGGCCATCGCGATTCTTACCAAATTCCATGCAGGTGGACAGGAAAACTCTCCCCTTGTTGCGTTCGAGATCACCGAGATCGAGAATGCTTTGGCGCTTGAGAGGAGTCAAGAGTCATCAGCCTCGTGGAAGACGCTCATCAAGACGGCCCCTATGCGCAGACGTACTCTTATTGCAGCCATCCTGGGCTTTTTCAGTCAGTGGAACGGCATTGGCGTTGTCACATATTACTTGTCTCTGGTCCTCGATACCATCGGGATCACGGAAGCCAAACACCAAGTTTTGATCAACGGGTTGCTTCAGCTCTTTAACTTTGCCGCCGCTGTCTTTGCTGGTGCTTTAATGGTTGACAGGTTCGGACGGCGAAGGCTGTTCCTGGTTGCTACGTCAGGGCTTTGCCTCAGCTATGTAGCTTGGACAGCACTCACGAGCTATTTCATCAGGAGCCACGACGAAGCAGCCGGTCGAACTGTGGTCGCATTTATCTTTATCGCTTTCTTCTTCTACGATATCGCTTGGACGCCGCTTCCTCAGGCATACACCATTGAGATCTTCCCCTTCTTGACTCGCAGCAGAGGTTTGACCACTGCACTCACATCTTCATACCTTGGTCTCATTAGCGCTCAGCTGATCAACCCTGTCGGCTTGGCTGCTCTTGGCTGGAAGTATTACATCGTTTTCTGCTGCATCCTGGCTTGTCTCATTGTAGTTATCTACTTCTTGTTTCCTGAGACTAAGGGCCGCAGCCTAGAACAGATTACGGAGCTTTTTGAGGGCAGAAGTGTTGATGTGGATGCTGAGGAGATTATCAGCAAGGGAAAGGTTGGGGTTGTGTATGAGATTGAGACACCAAACAAGGTCTAGGGCGCAAGGCTCGAGGAGCTTTATGTGCTTCTGTGTAGTCTTTGACATTCGGTGGAAGAAGATTTAGTCTTACTGTAGTAACTTGGATTCGTTGGAGGAGATAATCTCGCCAGGTATTCTAGGCTGTCCACTTCTCGCAGGATAAATTTTCGAGTCACAGATATCTCATCTACAGCACCTAATACTGAAGCACAAACTGTTGACCCAAAACTGCTGTTCGCTTCAATTGCGTTCTAGCAGGCTGAGGCGAAAGGTTGAGAACGACAGCAACATAGACATAGAGTCTGTAATCGTAGCGACTTGGCACATCGACAAAGAGTCAGAATTCTCAAGCATCCATATATATATGTTCAGTGTAAGACATCCAAGATTCTCCTATCTTATGTGTATATAACTTGAACTTAATAAATTGAAAGCCTTTGCTGAGCGAAAAACATCTGGAAGCCACATTGAGGGCACGAAATATGGTTAACGAAAATCAATTTATGCATCTAACCACTAGAGCAATTCTCAGCTAAGCACTATATGAAAGACGGAGCGCGGCGCAATGCCCTGAGTTTCAGGTACTCATTGTATCTTATCATGCTATCAGTGGATGTTCTGTACGGATATAGTAGCAAGCTTACTTATAAAATGTTTCCTTCTGTGCATAGAGTTGTATTTCCTCGTAGGCGAGCAACCGCTGGCATGTTTGAGACGGGCAGCGGATGATGTCGCAGGTGTTCTTGTCTAGTTGCTCCAACTGGGATCCAATATGCCTTTGTAAGCAAGGCGTGCAGAATTCGATTGTATGTTTGCACCTTGCACGCAATATCTTGGGGAATCGTGAGATCTTCCATACCCAATCACCATCGAATTCAATACAGACTTCTATCCATTCATCGACAGCATCGTAGGAGACGTTATAGATAGACTCAGTACAGATGACGCACTCGATGGGAGTCTCCTCAACCCGAAGTAATTGTGTAAATATAGGGACCTGTAATGATTTCCCACCTTGATCGATGTTGTATAGTTCAACATGGTTGAAGTCTGCTTTCAGTGGCGATCCAACCTTGCTTCGATTTGGGCACCTATATCTCTGGTCGAAGGGCGAATGCATCAAGCCATATTTTATCATCTTGAAATGCAGGCGTGCTGCCACTTTTCTGGCTTTTGATGTGAGTCGAGGTTCGATAAAATAAAGGGCTTGCATTAGCTGAAGAATCGTGTCATAACTGTCAAGGATTAGTCATTTCGTTGTTTCCAGACCATTGACTGCAGCTTACATTCTGATCACCGAGAACTCGGCCTTCTCATTTCCTAGGTACTGTAATACCTGTAGTAAAGAGCTACGATCATTGATGTGAACTCCTGCAGGAGAGCAGCCACAAGGACATGGTAAGCATATCTCCAGTCCTTGGGATTTCCACCAAGTCTCTCTTAATCGTGCTAAAGACGAAAAAATTGATTTAAGAAAGCAGGCGGAACAGACAGGATTTTCGCATCCCAACCTGAGGTCCCTCTCGATAAATTCATTAAGAGGCCTAGGCTTAGAGAAGCCAACAGCTTGCCTGAACCTGACTTCCTGGCACACACAACAGGTGACGAGCTTCACCGACTGCAGAGCTTCGGTACCAAGCCAGCCTTCGAATTTGGTGTAGATATAGAGAGCTTCGTCAGCACTCATCGCCCTATCGAGAGTGCCTCTGAGATCCTTAGCCATTTGACTTGGAATAGGCATGGAAGGAGAAGAGTCTTTTCCAGTTGAAAGAGGCGAGTTCAGCAATTTGTTCACTATGATGGATCTGGGAGTGGTCGTTAACATCTTTAGCTGCTTCAGTTGCAAAACCTGACTTTGAAGCTTATTCACAGCATGCGCCATAGTCTTCTTGTCATCAAGAGCCTTTTGTAATTGTTGATTTGAAGTCAAGACGTTTGATCGCAGAGAGATGGATTCGTTCATCCTATCGTAATACCTGGAAATCAGTAACTTATTCTGACCAATTAGATTACTGACAGTTTCTTGAAGGTTTTCAATTTGTTTTTCTTGGCTGCAGAAAATAGCGGCCATATCTGCAGAGCGTTCCTCGAAGACTTGATTATTGAACTCCGAAATTGTTGCATTGAGTGGGTTTTTTGAAATTGATTGCATTCGGAGGCGTGTTTTGTCTTGTATTTCGAGCCATTCTTTAGGTTGTTGCTGCTCTTGAGGATGTTGTTGATCCATAGGGGGCTCACAGCAAATGTGTCGTAATTTGGATATTAGGAAATAAGCCCAAGTTGTGAGCTTGATGTATTTTTTACAGTTGAGACTTGTGACTGAGAGCTTATTCCACCACGTTGAACACAACTGGTCTTGTTGTTAGATAAGGATGAAGCTGGAAACAGGAAGGCATGCTCTTCGGTTGGGAGGTCAACAACAAGGAAGATCAAATACCATCATTTAAATCCCGTTATGAACTACCAGGGTTTTGGCGACTTTATTACGTCATGTCTTAGAATTGGTGCTTCGAAAGGCTACTTGCCAACAAGGGTCGGTCTAACTAATGTCTAGAAGTGGGATGAAACATATGTACTCAGAGCGGCACAGACTGCTCGTGGTTGGTCTCTCTTCACAATGTCTTTTATCGGAACAATAATACATTCTTTGCCTCAATTAAAGAGGCCGAACAATGCCCGTTACGCTATGTTTATAAATTGTTTACGCATCGATACTTGAGTGGTTTGCCTTCTAACGACATAGACTGTTCCTCTCAAAACAAATAATAAGGTTTATGTTAGGAATGAGGTTTCCGTGTCTCAATATTGGAACTATGCTAGGCTCAAATGGATCTCTTCAAAAGTTCAAAGTTCCTCTCTCTTTAGGTCCACACTGAAAAGCGTGGCTGGCTTCCTGATAGCACTGTTACTCTGTTACATGTTGTGAGAGCGTCAGCGGCATACGACAGCACTGACAAGTTCCAGTCGGCTTTTATCTTCAAGCCTGGTGGCCTCAACTCGGTTCAGGATGTCGACTACCTATAACCGCAGCATTTTCTGCTTCCTTTCGCACCACAATCTTCTCCTCTTCTCTCACTCGACCGTCTAACTAGTCAAATTCTCGATCAATTGCTCCGGTCTTGTTGTCCCAGTAACAGGAAAGATTTCATCGCCCTGGGCCAGAAGCCAAGCCAGCGTCAGCTGCGAGGCAGTGATTCCTTTAGCATTGGCAATGTCTCGGATTCTTGTCCACCTGGGCCCAGTATTTGGGATAATTCTCTTCGCTGAACCTGGGCAGATATGATCGAAAGTCTCCGGGGACAAGGTCGGCGGGCGGACGCAGTGTTCCGCATGAGATACTGCGGCCTAGTGGCGAGTATGAGACAACAGCGACGCCCAGCTTACTCGCCGTCTTGAGCAGCTTGAACTACGGCGACTCGATCCCTAGGGAGAATTGCGAGTATTCCATTGCGCTATGGTGATGGGGTGGACGGCGTGAGCGCGGCGGAGGGCTGTGGCGGTGCACTTGGAAAAGGCGGTTGCGTAATCGGGATTCTTAACCTTATGATAGTCTATCCGGGTACCTGTGACAGGCTTATGTGGTTGACGGAGGCTTCAGCCCCAGCGCACAAAAAAAGAGAGGCAATCCACTCTTGGCCCTTGATAGTGCCTAGGACCTGGCTTTTGGCTGAAAAAATAGATATCCGGATGACGGTATAGAAAGAGCCTGCGGGCTGCTGCCCTGTCCATGTAGACGCGCTGGTGGCGTTTGGCGACAAGGTTAATTGGAATTTCGGGTCAATTATGATTGGGTTTTCAGTTAAATAAAGCCCAAGTGAATGAGTCATATATGGGCTAAACAGAAAACCATCAAGGTAGCAAACAAAGAATATTTAAGCAAGAACCCTTATGAACATTACAGTCCTGATTCAAATTATCCATGCGATCTGACCAAGTTCAGAATCTGGTATTCAATTCGTGATTCAATATGTTTCAAGCCCGTCTCAGGTCAACATCGCGAGGTCTCATCAACTCGCAGCACTCTTCAAGATTGAGCCTCAATTTACGTCACTTCTGTACTTCTCCAACTCCTTCCCAGCGCCTCCCAGTTCAGATCTCCGCCCAAGGAAGCGGCACCGTCCAAACCATCTCTGTCAAAGACAAGCCGTACACATTCTCAACCGACGCCCCCAAGGTCATCGGCGGCCAGGAATCACACCCTTCGCCTATTGCCTACACCCTCGCCAGCCTCAGCTCGTGCAACCAGGTCACAGGCGCACTTGTAGCCAAGGATCACGGGCTCACGCTGGGCAAATGGCACGTCTCGGTCGAGGGCCAACTTCCCACTGCGGTGTTTGTTGGTGGTGAGCAGGGGAACCCGAATTGGGAGAGCGTGGATTTGGAGGTGTCTGTGCAAACCGATGCAGACGATGCTGCGTTCAAACGTTTTATTGCCGAGGTTGAGCGACGATGCCCTATCGCCCAGCTTTTTAAGCGCAGTGGAGTCGCGTATAAGAGCAAATGGAGTAACGAGCCGCTGTGAGAGCCAGCGACATGCCATGACACCGTGAGATTGAGCATAGAGGCAACAGATATGTAAGACAAACTTTCATGATATGAAATCAATTTGCCGGCGTGGATCAATTGGACCAATTACACATGATACCCGACAATATCACAACCATCTCTATAGCGTTCTGCCTCAGTGCAAGACGTCAGCCCGCGTGTACCGCCTACGCATAGCATTCACGAGTTATTACACCAATGAGCGTTTAAATCTTAATTGTCATCGGCAATTATTATGACCGGCCTTCTTCTTTTGCTTGCCAATCTTCCAATCCCAGTCTAGCACAGCCACATGAACCATTGAACCCCCTTGCTGGCTATAGCCTCTCTCAATTATCGGCCCCACAGTGCGGGAGCCTTCACCCACATCACGGCGTTTATATCAAACTGCCGCGCAATTAGGCCGCGTCTTTTTGACCAAACAGACGCAAAGATCTTCACGATAATAATACGTAGACTATAATATGTAGTAGTCGTAGTGGATTGGATCGGGAACCCCACTTGTCTTGGCAGAATAAATACCCCATTGATTCCATAGAATATTCCCCATCATTCCTCAAAGCTTCCGAGTCAGCTTAAAATGTTGCCAAGAACTCTGTTCCCTCTTCTCGCCGCGTCAACTGTTGCCGAAGTGCATTACCTCTTCTCTGGCTTCTTCTCTGGCTCTAAGATTGCCGGCATTGAGTTCGATGATGAGGCCTTGTCCTTGAATTTGGTGAAGAACATATCAGCCGCATCTGATGATGGGTCGAAGTGGATAGCACTTGATGTAGGTACTGCCTAGATATCACCGATCTGGGATCTAATTAGGATTTTAGGCTCGCAAAAAAAACCTATATGTTGGCACCACTGGTTACTTCCAGAGCTACAAGATCGCCAAGGATCTGGGATTGACCTACAAGAGCAACGTCAGCTTGTCCTCGGACTGTAAGCGCCCTTTCATGATACACTTGTACAAGGACCATCCTCTGACTATTTTTATGCAGGTAACAACGCGAACTTCATCACCGCATCGTCCAAGTCTCCTTTCGCCGTATTCGGAACACCTTACGGAGGCGGCTGTCCAACAGTCGCCATATCCGTTGACAAGACCGGCACTCTCCAGAAGAGCTTCGCAAATGCGACTTACAACACCAAAGGCGGCGTTCACGGAACTGCACTAAGCCCCAAGAATGACTTTCTGTACTCCGCCGATGACATGGGGAATGCAGTCTGGGTCCACTCTTATGACCGAGAAAGCGGCAAGGTGGAAGAGGTGCAGTATCTTGCTGCCGAAGAAGGATCCAACCCGAGACATTTGACTGTTCACCCTAATGGAAAATGGGTATATGTTGTTTACGAGGAGGCGAATTCCATTGCGGCATATAAGCGGGACACGAAGACTGGAAAACTCGAGTTTCGCAACGAGACGTACAGCTTGCTTCCTTCAGGTAGGACTTTGAGCTTTTCCCCTATTTTTATTTGAGCTAACTATTTATTTAGGATTCACTAACACTTCTTCTTACTGGGCTGACGAAGTCCTGCTCTCCACTCCCGCCGAAGGGTCATCTCCTAAATACTTGCTTGCCGCCACGAGGTCTCGCAAGACTGGGGTTCCCGGATATGTCTCTGCGTTCAGTCTGGATGCCAAGACTGGAGGTATCAAAAAGCAGCTGTTTCTGCAAGAGACCACCAACAGCGGAGGATCTGCCAATGCCGTTTCGCCAGCTTCTTTCAGTGAGGATTTCTTTGCTATTACTGATAGTGGTTCGAACTTTATTGAAGTTTGGAATATCAAAGGCAAGAGTGCGTCGGCAGTTGCTCACTTGGACCTCGAGAATGGGCCGGCCAATGTTGTATGGTATAGCTAAATGGGACGGAGGTATAGATCTGGTGCTGAACGGATTGCTCTTTTCACCTGGGACCTAGCTAAGACATTCATGTCCTGCTGAATCTGCTTTCAGCCAGCCTCAAAATCCATTTTAGAATAGCTGGAAGTCTTTGTCTTAACCTTTCGCCCTGCCTAAAATTTATATGCAAGATAAGTCTCAATTCAGCCAAGCCCCCGCTCAATGGTTGGAATGTGTGGAATCTCGATCGTGCCGTCTAAGTAAGATAGAAACACAGGTATTTCAGCTAGGCCCTCCCTCGTTTGAAAGTGGCTTGCTGAAATTCCCTAGGCCTAAGCTGAAAGGCTGATTTGAGCATGAAAACATATCTCACATTCTCTTTTGCTAACATCACACGTGTGAAGCTAAATCAATTGGCTACATCGGAGCTTATGCGATGGGTCTGGGCCGCATCTGACAAACGCCTCGTCTCTGTATCTGTAGATAATCTCCGGCGATGAATGAGAAGCCGCCAAAAGAGAGCCAGCACTCGTAATATGCGCACGAAAGAGGAAACCAAACACATTTTCTTCAGTCAATGATACGACGAGGGCGAATGTGATAAAAGGCCGTTCCTATCCACAACAGATACAGTGATCTCGTTACTTTACCAGTCCCAGATATTTCTCTCTACCCTTTTTCATTCTTCTACGACAACCTCTATTTTTTATTAACATGCCTCATGCTACCGGTCCCAGTGTAGAAGAGGCTATTGCCCCCGCTGAATTCGTCAAGCTCATTCTTTGCTTCGACGGTACTGGCAATACCTTCAGCGGCACCAACGCTGACACCAACGTGGTCAAGATTCTCCGCAAGCTTGACCGTAATCACAAGAATCAGTTCCATTATTATCAAAGTATATGATCTATCTAACTGGTGTTGACCCCGCTGACGATTTGTAAAGCTGGTATCGGGACATATGATGTGAACGAAAACTCTGTCCATAAGACACCAATTGGCGAAGTCCGCAGCAGGGTTTCCAAGGCAATTGACTCGGGCTTCGGTACCACTTTCGATGCCCACATTATGGCAGGGTATCGTTTCCTAATGCGATACTATGAACCTGTAAGTGTTATTCAATCAGCATACCGTCATGGCATACTAATGGACATTTAAAGGAAGCCAAGATTTATATCTTTGGATTCAGCCGCGGCGCATTTACCGCCAAATACCTGTCACGCATGGTAAATGAGGTCGGACTGCTTTGTAAGGGTAACGAGGAAATGGTTCCTTTCGCATACCGACTCTACCAACGCTCGCTTCAGTGCAAGAGTGACGATCGTACTACAGCCATGGGATATTTCGGCCGCAACAGTGGCTCTGATGAGAAAGCCCCCGAGTCCCAGACTACTGGATCCAGCCGGTCCGAAACAGCTCCGCTCAATGGAGACGGTGGATCTTCGTGTTCATCATCTTACCATGAAGAAGACAGTGATGGACCAGTTGAGGATATCTATCTGTCCGGTAACCCAGCCATCACACCAAGTCCCAAGGGGATTGCAGCCGAAAAGGAGGTCAAGGCTTTTAGTGAGACCTTCTGTCGAGACGAAGGCGGCGGGAACATCAAAGTCTTCTTCCTCGGTCTCTGGGACTGCGTCAACTCTGTGGCCATGGTTGAACGAAGTGCGCCAGCCCCAGTAGAAATAACAGGAACGGCACACCATGTCCGTCACGCTGTGGCTGTCGACGAGCGCCGGGTCAAGTTCAAGCCTGCCCTCCTGGCTCAAGACATCAAGACCGTGGTCAAGGCTGCCGAGACATCCAAGACCGGGGACAAGCAGAACAAAGCCGTGATTAACAGTAACAATAAAGGGAAAGAAGAAGAAGAAGAAGATATCAGGGAGGTTTGGTTTCCTGGCAACCACGGTGACGTTGGCGGAGGATGGCCGGCTATACCAACAGACTTGAAAGTCTGGCGGCTCTGGAAGTACATTTTCAGCGGGACCAAGGTTGATAACCTAGGAGAGCCGCTCAAAGATGAGAACTTGCAGATGAGCGACATGGCCCTAGAATGGATGATCCGCGAGGTTGATATTGTCGGCAAACAACACCCTCGTTGCCAGGTTCACTGGTCTAGGTCTCTTGATACTTTCAAGGAGAGTATGAAGGTTTCTAAAGTCGTCGAGGAACGAATCACCAATCGATTCATGCACGACACCCTCAGATTCGGTTATGGTTCATCCTTTTTAAAGGTCTTTATGTGGAATCTAATTGGTATATGCCCCTCCAACCCATCAACACCATTACTAACGATAAACCAGAGACGCTCCCGGGTATTCCTCGCTGGGAACTCAACGACTCAAAAGACGTGAAGAATAGAGGATGGGAGCTTTACAGAGGCATGCCCAACTTTTCTGCTCCTCGTGATATACCCCGAGGAGCCGTGCTCCATAATTCGCTCAAGGAGCGGCTCGACAAGGTCGATAGCTACAAGCCCCTCAACAATCACGGTTCAGGTGGCGATGCTTGCCTGTGGACTGTGAAGGATAAGAAGGTCGCCGTCGACATGAGAGAGGTGAAGTACCATCGTTGCGGCCCGGATGGTGAAATCAAGGATCCTGACTGGGATGAACGACATAAGATATGGCAGTTTGAGGACTTTCGAGCTCAGGTTGAACTCGCCAAGCTTGATCGCGCTCGCATTTACTGAGGCACCGGGGTTCAAGTGGACCGCGAGGCGTACATGTGATTATTTTCTTACCATGTCACGATAAGTCTGTCCAGTTCATCTTTGATATGTAACAGGCCTATATCTATAACATTGTATTATTGGGTTTTATTCTACTGTTTCCAGTTTTCTATACTCCCCTTGGCTCGACATTTATATATTCTCCAGCTCTAACTACCTGCTTACTCAATTGTCGCTAAAGCTTTCCTCCAGTCACTACTAGTGCTGGCCGTGCTCCCGATTCCACTTAAATAACAACGTCATCATGGAATAGCCAGGGAGCCTCTATCATTTCACTAGAGCTAATCAAATACAATTAGGTATTCGCACGAGTAGCCTACTTCTTTTAAGCTTTTAGAAGTCTTAGATAGACAGGGATAACATACCTATAGGTAAATTATTTATGTATTGTTAAGTATAGAAATGCTACGTAGCAATCTAATTCTTTTATTATCAATTAGTCTTGTTGTTTACCTGCTTGAATATGTAGGAGCTCACTTTCCTATGGCTTCTTAGGCTATCAATAGAGGCGCAGCACAGACATAGGCAAACTGGCGGATTACAATCCCTGTCAGTATCGGGTGGCGCAGCGTCATAGTTGTTCGAGCTTCCCCTCTTCTTCCAGGCAACCACGGCTGTAGTCTATTTCAACTTCTCCATCAGCACCATCGAAACTACGAGTCGCAATCATTAAACAATAAACACTAGGCATACCCACTTCGAACCCGACAAAGGAAGATGAGCAGCCGCCGAACTTCAGCTCTTCCAGGGTCCTCAACTCAGCGGCGCCTTCCGCAGAACCCGACTACGAGGCTCCCAACATACAAAATGTCTGACGCTGACAATCATGGGCATATTTCTCCTTACCATGGAAACCCTGAATCCGCCATCTCAAAGCCTACTTCTTCTCAGGCGCTACCACTCAGGTCTCTGCGACCCGTCCAAGATGGCCAGGGCGCAACCAGTTCCTACTTTGAGCACTCAAACGGCAAGCGAATCAATACTGATCTTGTCTTTACGGCAGCTCTCAAGAAGCAATACCCTGAGCTTGACCTTGTTGTAGTCCCACAGAACAGCGACATGGGACCCTCCTGCAATTTACTGGCTTTTGCAGCCGCCGGCTACGCTACCGTGACTCCAATCCAAGACAAGGGCGACCTGCCGTCATCGCTCAAATGGACGGTTTACTTGCCTCCTGCCCGTCGAATGGATGGCAATAAAGGAGCCTTGGGCGAGGCGCCCATCTTTGGCAAATTCCTCTACCAATGGGAGGGTGAGGAATTCATCGTTTATCTGGCCGATGGTCGGGATGGCTCAGAATCCTACCCAACCGTCAAGAACTACTACATTTTGACGGCTGATGCCCACAAAGCGGACCAACTTGTTCTCACCGCCGGTTCATGGGTAAGCGACCTGCATGATGAAGTCTGGGTCTTCGATCAAGGCTTTTTTATCAAAGATCACGAGCTATGGGAGAGCGCGCAGAAGTCAACATGGGACGCAGTCATCCTAGACGAGGATATGAAGAAGTCGCTCATAGATGATCACATCTCCTTCTTTGAGTCGAGACAGACATACACAGGTCTTGGCGTGCCATGGAAGCGAGGAATTATCTACCACGGCCCACCTGGGAACGGGAAGACTATCAGCATCAAAGCTACAATGCATATGCTGTCTGATAGAACCCCTTCCGTTCCCACCGTCTATGTGCGTAGTCTAGAGTCGTGGATGGGACCCCAAGGCTCTCTTTACATGATCTTTCAGAAGGCTAGGGAGTTTGCACCCTGCTATTTGGTGTTCGAAGATATTGATTCTCTTGTTACACCCGACGTGAGGAGCTACTTCTTAAACGAGGTCGACGGCCTAAAGCAGAACGATGGCATATTTATCATCGCCAGTACTAACCACTTGGAACTCCTCGACCCAGGAATCGCAGTAAGTATTTAACCCTTTGCCGAGATCTGCCCGCTAATAACTTAGAAACGTCCATCTCGCTTCGATCGAAAGTATTACTTTCCCGATCCAAACATTGACCAACGAGAGGCATATTGCCGCTTCTGGCAGAAGAAGCTTAAGTCCAATAAAGAAATCGAGTTCCCAGACAAGTTGTGCAGGGCCATCGCCGAGATCACCGACAAATTCAGCTTTGCCTACATCCAGGAGGCGTTTGTAGCAACTCTGTTAGCAATCGCGAGGCAGTCAAAGACCAAGCCAACAGTAGAAGGCTCTACAGAGGCCTGGGTGTTAGTTAGCGATGACTTTGGGGATTCCTTAGCCTCAGATAAAGGTGACCTGGACAAACTAGAGCTCTGGATCGAGATTCAAAAGCAAATTAAAATCCTCCGCGAAGGCATGGAAGAAGAAGACTGAAGCATTCTAGGGGCTAAATGTAACAGGCAGGAGGGCAGGAAGGTAAGTCAGGGTAGAATGTCTTATAAGGGAAACTTTTATTAATATATTATACATTAAGCTCTAGCTTGCCATGGCTTATGCTTGTTACCGTATCCCCAACGTACTGAGATGACGTTGTAGAGGGACAAAATAATTAAGCTTGGAGTTCCAATGACTCACTATACACGATATTCAAAACACTATCGTGGTGTAGCATGAGTATCAGCGTTGTCTAATTTTACTGGCAAGCAAAACGATGAATATGCCAGTCTGGAGACAATTGTGCAAAAAACGCAGATCTGAGAAGCCTGGAGCAGGCTGTAAGATCTGGTATTGGACCATAGAATAATGCGCTTCAAAAAAGGAAGACTCCGCTTCACAGTACTCTGCAAGCCCAGCTATTGCAATCTCAGGGCGAAGGTGAGTCTAGATCAATTCATCCAGTTCAACGGGACAGTATCAGCATAACACGTACGATATCACGGATCGAAACATGGCCTCAACAAATGGCGATATATAGTTATATTAAAAGAATGGATGCTGCCTTAAATCGACAGGCAGTTCGATAGCTAAGTAGCTTATACCTTAACAGTAAGGACTGAGATAAGAATAAGTGGCCAGTTATTCTGAGAATTCATACCATATCCAAGCTTGATATCCACCGCTGTTTACCTGAGCCAATACACATTAGCTCCAGGTACCCTAGGTCGTTACCACTACTGATAATACCATTTCTCTCGAGAGACTCCACCACTCTCCCATTCCAGACGATAATGGCGCCCATCCGAAGCATCAGACATTCTTGTGGTGAAGTATGCTGCATCCGGCTGCCCATCAAATGCAGATGAGTTCAAACCCACAATGGCCGTCAAGCCTCCCTTGACTACCTTCTGAATGTAGTTCAGTTCCACTACTTCGTAGCCGGGCCCGTTCAGGGAAATGGGCTTCTGGTAGACTGTATTAGAGCCATTCATTTGGTAGTACACGGTGATGTCGAGCTGTTGGCCCTCGCCAAGGCCATTCGCAAATCGCACGTAGACGTCTTGAGGCATCGTGGGCTTCTTTGGTCAGCAGGCTATTACTAAAACTTTATGACAAGGTGGAAAGAATAAGGCTCATACTTTTAAGTGGTTTTGCTTTATATGTAGGATTTGAGTATGGTTCTGGTGAGCAGCAACAGAAGGGAGGGGACTTGAGCAGATGGTTCTCGTCTTATATAACACCGAGTCAGTTCTGATTCACGTGAGTCGACTTACACTTCCCAGTCGCAGCGGTATCTTCAGCTAGCCACACACCTACATACACGAAGTTGGATCTCTTTGGGATTCTCAGCCAGCCATGTATCCTTGCACACAAAGTAAGATCAAGCGTGTGACCTTTTCAGGCAGCCACATTTTCTGTTTTGAGAAGCATATACTACTTCATATTCTCGGCAAGCAGGGTCGAAACTTGATTCTTAGCTAGCCACAAATCTCTTTTTACGGTAGCGAGATGCTCTCTTGGATGTATGTCGGGCTTGGCTATCTCATAGCTGTAGCATCATATCATGAGATGATGATGGGCCTTGTCCCACTGGTCTAGAATTCCTGGCTGGGGATGGTCAAAGCGTACGGGCAGACATCCAACTATTCTTATACCTGATTGTTACTGAAGGTACTTTCTGGACTGCTACAGGGAAGTAATCGTTCTTTAATCTGTAATCTTACACTAGCTAGGTTACTAGAGAACAAGGATACCCTAAGTCTTGATAAGTAATAAAGGATTATAGTATTAGTATGTTAGTTACCCTATTAGAGTTATAAACTTGGTAACCTTAGACGTAGGTAGGGCAATAGTGAAATTTACTATTATTAATAGCTTCCTTGCCTGTCTTAATACAGGAGAAAGGGTGAGATATTAACTTTCCGCTCAGCACTTATCTTGGTATTGATCGGCAACTAAATAATAAGTACGGAGTATAAATCAAAAGCGCAGTTTTCCATAGGGTTACAGTATTAGCCACGTGAATCAGCCTCTCCAAGTTTACTGATAAGTAACAGTGTCCCATTATTGGCCGTGGGCGGGTATGGGGATTCCCAATATGGACATTGGGACTTTGGGAACACCTGGTAACTGGGACCACTATAACGGAGACGTCAAAGCTGAGCCAGAATTGGTGTTGATAGGCGGCCTGTAGCTGGCTACTAGACAAATCATATCGTTGGGTATACGAAGTACCCTGTTTGTCAGAATATCACTCCGCGGGTACCCCGTACTAGCAAATGCAGTAAGCATGGTGGGGGGAGTAACATAAGTGTTGCCGCGGGGTTGACATTCGGGCAGCTGAGGCAGGGTTCAGGATAGAGTTCGGTACCATGATTGGTCTTTGGATAAATAGAATCCAATATTGTCAGCTCTACGTTGCAGCTGAAATGTAACCTGCTCACAGCCGACAATGGCGGGGAGCATGTGATGGTTCCATAGCCTAGCCGTCTAACGATGATTTTGTCACAGGCTGCTATCGGCACAAGCTACAGCAGCAGCGTAGGCCTTCGTACCACGAAGCAATTCTTATCCCTGGGTGCGAAAGTCTTTGGATTGGACCGGACGCCTTGCAGCCTTCAGCGGAATGTCTTCTGCTTCCAAACCCGTGACATAGGACGTACCGAGAGTAGTAAAGAGACGGATCGAAGTGTCCCGCGCGAAGTATGGCTCCAAGTTAGACACTCTGGCAAACGTCGCTGTTGTAACGGATACCTTCGCCAGTGCTGATACTATGACTGATGACGTTTGGAAGCGACATATTAACATAAACGTCAACGTCAAAGGCCCAACCCTCCCAATCTGATAGATTCGACATCTCGTGAAAAGTCGCAGACGGTGTTCCATTATCAACGTTGGAAGTAAGTCAGCGACCGGTGGATTATTTGCTGGCGTTGCATTTACTGCAAGTAAACATGCACCAGCAAGTGAAGAGGAAGCTTGATCAGAGCCGACAAGTTATGCTAAGCCAAGCTGTACTCTACGGTTCTTCAACCGAACCAGTCGTGACAGTTCTAGGATAGATATGCGTACCTAGATGCTGACTCAATACCTCTTATTACTTCCCACCAATTGTATAGGCAGATGGGATACTGCTTGCACTAATGTGACCAGAGTGTCATCTTGAGAGGATAGAGCCCAGAGATGATGCCAATGTCCCGCGCCTCATACATTGCTTCCCACAATATCGTCCGATATAGTAGAGCGAAATCTAGGCCGTCCCAAGCTACAAAACATAGGCTCCAGCAATCAATTACACGGCGGAAAAAGACAGTAAATAAGTTGGCAAGCCATGGACTAAATAACGCAGAAGACGATTATGCCGGGTGGCAGAAGGATGCATTACCTACGGATAACGTAATTCGGGGTCCGCTCGAGTATTGCCATGCACACCGGTCTAAGTACCCTAGACTTTTGCTAATGACAGGGGACTTGATGACGGTCTAGCTGATAGGCTACGGGGATGACTGCGGCCTATAAGGTTAAGCTTTAGGCTGCGAACACAGATAATGGATAACAACACGATGTTTTTTTTCCGATGTGAGCTTTTACCCATAAGCTTTGACGATGACCAATAAATCTTTGTTGCAAGCCCTAGGGCTTAGGTGATAAGCGTTGAGTATGAGAAACTATTCTAGGCGGCAGCGCGTATGGCGATACTTTATCGGCTTCAACTGGAGGTAAGTGTTGGCAGCCTAAAGCTTAACCTTATAGGCAGCAATTATCCCCATAGTAAGTAACATTGCTATTTGCGAGGTGCTGGTTATGACTGCCTGTAGGCATTGTGATAAATTATAGTGTGCTTCAATATTATTAAAACTATGTAATTCCAACTCTATATAGCTTACTCCTATAGAATAGTATTGATTGAAGGTTAGGCTACTTCAATGTAGATTAGAGCTATTTGCTAAAGGCGTATATTTATGCCTGAAACTCTTCGTATTAACAAACACTCATACCCATCTATTTCCTAGCCATCCGAACCGTAGTCTGGGGAGTAGTCCATTTAAGACGACCGTTGCTATCGATTCGGCATTGGGATGATGTACTTCGTGCTTGGTCGAAGTAATCGTACAATTCCGTTGTCTGGGCAGGCTGGTTCTGAGAGGCGACTAGTGGGTTCTGGTCATGAGACAGGGGGGTCATGATGGCTTCAGGGGCGCGGGTGTCAGTAGTCGCTGGTTGGGGTAGCTGATGAGAATGTAAATCCAGGTTGCCAAGTGGTGACGGCTCGTGCTCCCCGACGGAAAGCATCGGAGGCCATCGAGACAATGCATCATCACCACCACGAGGCGCCTGGCGTTGTATATCGAGCCAATGGTTTGAAGCGGTCTCCCCGGTTGGTACTATGGACTCAGGTAGGTCATCAAATTGCCGAGCATGATCCAGCAGGATAGATTCTGTTTCACGATGTAAACGCAGAAGGAACCCTGCCGAGCTCAAGTTGTTATGAGAGGCCCCATCTTCGTCTGTTCGACGTTGACTGTGATTCGCTACCTCAGCCTCCAACGGCTGCTGTGGAGACGCATTGCGGTGGTTGCTGCCTGAATGTTGCTGGGCATCACACATCGTCATAGCCTCTTGAGGCTCGGTCTTGGGAATGGGGGTGCCGATGGGTGTATCAGGCCATGGCTCACCACCTCCTGTTTCATCATCACTTTCATCATCAATGACAATGATCTCTCGACCAGGGACGCCTGTAAATTGTTCTTCGCGGGGGAATATTTCGGCCGTCGGTCGGTCATCGCCAAGGCTTCCTTGTCGGGCGTCGATATGAGGGACTGGATAGAGAGGCGGTCAGTAGGATCCGGATAGCTCACTCATCACTACTTACCTGTTTGATCGTTACTGTTATTCCTTGATGCAATATAGCCATCCACAATGTCCTTAAACGGGAGAGTAGTAACCTTGGGATCGTAGAATTGAAACTCGTTTGCAGCAACCCAATAAACACGGCATTTCCCCGGAAACACCGCCGCATCAAAATACATAATAGGATATTTCCTCTTCGGGTAGGACTGTCCACCAGGGCGGAAGTGCGGAGCCCATTCGTATGACTCGTCGACATGGTTATATCGATAACAGGATGGGACCTTCTTGATGAGCTCGGTGTCCTGGACAGTGAGCGATAGGTCTTTACCAAGATGTCCGACATTACGCCAAGGCAGAACTAGAATGGCAAAGAACTTCTTTGTCTCACTCCAATAGGTCGTGTATACCTCTCCAGGCTGGGGATCAATCTCGGTGCGATTCTGGTTACTCCGCGTGGGAAGGCTGTGAGCAACTGAAGGAGCAATACTATTGATGGGCCGACCCATCTGAGAGTACGAGGGTCTTCGCGCAGCCTCATTATTCTCAGCAACTTTCTCCTCAGTGCAGTTAAGAACAAGAGTTCCGAGAGCGCGGATAGCTTCTTCATAATTGACAGAAGTCTGGTTATGCTTCTTACCCCGAAGATGTTTCTGGGCACCGCGAATGGGATGGTTGTTGAAATGCAATCTATGTTTATTACACTCGAGGATATAGCAGAACCCGTCATGCTCGACGATGATATACTTAGGCTCGGCTTGCCCGTTTTGGTAGACTTGGTCAAAGTCAATGGTTCTGTCGGTCAGAGGCCCTCGTGCTGCATCCGATCGAACGCGCTTCGTTGGACGGGTCGGACGAGATTCGGGGGATTTGTTGGAGTCGATCGGTCTCTTTTGGGGACCTGATGAGGTCCCGTGTTCGATTCTGTGTAGTTCGTTCGCGCGGCCGGTCGGCTCGATTGCGTTTTCGGCGTTGGGAGGGCTAGGTACTGGGTCGTCCGTGCTTGTCGGCTGGGCAAGAGGGTCATTTGTAGGAGCGAAACGCGAGGCAGTTGTGTCATCGGGTTGGTGGGTATCGACGGCGCCTGGTATAGTGTCTGACTGAGCAGTAGTAGTAGAAAGAGGGTGACCGACCCGGTCGCACCAATTCTCGCATAGCCATTTACCAAGTTCGGGACCGAAGAGGTCTAGATGCTCATTGAACGAGGCAATCTGCTGTTCCCAGAGCTTTTGCTGATATTCGCGCTCTTTTTGTTCCTTGGTATCTTCATGTAGCGTCATAAGCTCTTTGATGCGGTCTCCGCAGCTCATAATCTCGTCGAATTTGTCGAACGAGTTTTGTGACGAGTGTGTAAGGCTGTTGAACGAATCTTGGGCAATCTTGATGTTTTCTTGAAACACTTCCTCTGGTGATTCCACAGGATGAATCTGGGCTGTCCATCGTGCCAAATATTCCTGGATGGCGGGAATTCGCTCTGAGGGTTGTAATGGATGGCCCTCCATTTTAGGCGGTTTTGCGGATAGTTCGCGCTATGCAGCTCTGGGTTAGCCAGTAACTAGGGGCGATGGATCTGCCGCTTAGTGTCTCGGTCAACAAGACAATAGCGTATAGATATCCAACAGCGCATTAGAGGATCAGCGACATGGCAATGGGACAATTGCCAACAGAATCACTTCTCCAACAACAGACGGCAGTAGATGAAAAGAAAGAAAAGAAGAAAAAGGAGAACCTGTGTTTTCTTTTTTTTTTTTTGTTCCAAATGTGACAGCCTGATCCCACCCGTGTCCAATCAAAATAGCAAAAGACAAGGATATTGGGGACCGGCCAATAATGGGTTATATTAACATCCTGGTACCAACAGTTCTTCTACAATGTGGCTTGATGAAAAGAGATTAGATCCGTTGCCTCTTGGCTTACTATGTGAAGATGATGGCGGACCATATTATTTGAGCCGCGTCTGAGGCAACCGCGCGACGATAGGCACACGCCCTTCCCTCCAACCCAAGCGTTCCACGTCTGCAAAGCCAGGGAGCAAGTGGCAAGCCTAGAATCAAAGGTAGCCTTTAAATAATAGAACGTCGAGGATTAAAGCATCAATTTGTTAATTAATCAGTCTGTTAAATAATTGGGTAAAGGTTCCTTTTGGCGCCATAAGCAACGAGTTAGGTTGCCCTACTACCAGTAAGGTTACAAAAGGCAACCCAGTACAGGCCCCCCTGAAGAGTAATTATAAGATCCTCTCTATAAGATTTAAATAAAGGCTCCTCTTTAAGAAGAAAACGCTTAATAAAAGTTAAAATAAAAGAATATAATAGTTAGGTCTAACTATACTAAACTATGCCGTGCTTAGGTTTATTATTAGCAGATTATATAAGGTATAAACTAAGTATAATTAAAGTATTATATCTTCTAGCTGAAAGTACTTTATAAGTTATTGAAGGAGTTGGGAGCTATATCTTCCTAGAAACTCAATACTATCCTTTCGGTAATTGTCTGTAGCTAAGCCAACTGCAGTAGAGGAGAAGTTCGCAAGTTGTTGACTCTTCTCACTCCATCTTGGCCACCAGCCTTGGCAACCCTTCCTCCCATTGGGATCCAAGTGATTAACAAAGTGAATATAGGCTTCGTTCATATTGTTTGCTGCTGTCGGGTTTTCTAAAAAGAACTGGGTTCCGAGATCAGAAGTATGGTAAGTACCAAACTGTGCAATCTTTGGGTCTTTGTGAAGGTAGGTGCCAATATAGCTCCAAGTTGGTACAACCCTGGACAGATAGCCCAAAACGACGCGTCGACCGCCTTCGAAGGTGATGTCTGTTTGAATGGCCGAGTTCCGTTTATATTGGGGGTATAGCTCATACTTATCGCCTGTCCCGGCCGGGAGCCCTGCGCCCGGATGGTTGGGGTACGTAGCGATAAAGTCGGCAATCAACTTCCGCGGAGCGTCAGTGAACCAGGTGGCGAAGTATGAGACTAGACTTTCAGTTGAGTTTATGAGGTTTCGAGAAGATACTGCAAAAACCGTGGCTTCGTCCTCCAAGTTGCCAGCAATAATTGGCACATGGGCGTATTTACCCCTTCGGAGAGCGTCTTGTGGAACGTTTCTGTAAAAGGAGCTTGAATCATCGGTCCGGCGAATATATGCTAGGTTGTTGCTGTCTGGGCCACTGAAGTTCGGTAGAGTATTCATCGCGGCTTGGTATCTTGTTGCCGGAGTTTGACGAAGGCAGTCAATTGTTGCCTTTCCCAGCTTCGAAGGGTTACAACCTGCATTAGATGCAAATGTGTCAAACACCTTCTGGGCTTTAGGATGTGCTGTTCCGACCGTATTGACGAACGTGCCCGAGTTCATAATTGCGCCATGGAAAAGTGCTTTTCCTTTGTAAGTATGATCGCCGTTATTGATGATTAGATGATCAAACACTGAAGCAGCACCGGCACTTTCTCCCTTTTATACTGTCAGTCATGAATACAGAGCAGGAGGTAGACTAAACATACCCAGATAGTGACCTTGTTCGGGTCCCCACCGAAAGCCTCTATGTTCTCAGCTACCCACTCAAGAGCCTTGCGTTGATCCCTGAGACCGAGGTTAGATAACCCCGCTTCTTGGATTTCTTTACCATTGAGAAACCCGTATGCGTTCACTCTATAGTTAGGTGCGACGAAGATTACAGGCTCTCTCATGGCCACGCTCTCCCCAATGATCGCTGACGCGTCGTAGATCTGTGTAGTGCCGACCTCCCAGCCGCCACCGTAGATCCACAGGAGAACCGGTAATTTCTTATGTTGTGAAGTACCGGATGGGCGTTGGATGTTGATGGTAAGACAGTCTTCTCCGGACTTGCCCTTGAAATTGCCACCCACTTCATGTAGGACATCGGTCAGAGATGGCGAAAGGCCTTCAGTCAACGAAGGATCCTGGTCCATTTGGACACAGGCAGTCACATCACTGATGTTGGCTGGTAGGTGCAGACGCCCATAAGATTTGGCAATTGGCTGCGGATGTCGAAGCCGGAGGCTACCAACTGGAGGTTGAGCATATGGAATTCCGTAGAAGTTCTCGACATGATCTGCAGTGGAACCAATGAGCGTGCCGTTGCGGATATGAACTGTCGGGGGTTGAGGAGTTGGAGAGGACATAGCGCCTGCCGCGAGCAGGAGGCCTAAGAATGTCTGCATCATTGTAATGGAGTTATGGAAAGTACTTTGTGTTCTGTGTGATATGTTTGGTGAGAATCTTGAGACTCAACGAGGCGATCCATTAAATATATGTAGAGCTGTAGTAGAATCTTCCTGAGCCGAGAAAGAACTTAGATTACATACTACTGAGTGTACTACAGATGCCGTAGTGCTGATACGAGGATCTACATGCAAGACCACGCTAAGGCTAACACAAAAAAGGAAATATATATCCCAGAATGGAAATGGCGGTTCTCCACTAGCACCGCCTCAAGAGCCTCAGCTTTTAGTATCTGAAGATCCGGAGATAGAATCCATCCGAGGCCCGAAATACGTATCTATCATCGACCCGATTGTCTATATAAAGCTGATGAAATGTTTAACTCGGGATTTGGAGTAAATTGCATTAAGCCGTCGGTATTAGTCTTTCCCGATCTCGAACTAATACATCATACCTGGAAGTATTATTACTCGGTTACATCTTTCAAACGGCACAGTGGTTCTCTTATATCTGCTATTTGCATACCTCGTTACTGGTGCGGTACTAAAATCGCCGGATTGCTCTCCCCACTCTTTGAGAATTCCCTCACCGTTTGGCACAAAGATCCAAAGTATCACAGCCTCTCCAGTCAATAATTATAGCATATTCGTACCTCAAAATGGAGCGAACCCCACTGCCAGCACAAATTTCACAGACCTCAGTTTCTGCAACGTCACTGTCACTTACACTCATCCGGGTCAGAAGGGCAAGGTTCATGTCCGAGTCTGGCTCCCCTTTGAGTGGAATGGCCGTTTTCAAGGATCCGGTGGCGGTGGATGGGCAGCGGGTCTGGGTGCCATGTCTCTCGCACCTGGAGCTGCTCTCAAATACGCGACAGCGACAACCGACGCTGGTCATAGTGAGACTGACCTCGTAGAATTTTGGGCACTCGATAGTCCAGGAAATGTGAACCTCAACGCATTGCAAGATTTTGCAGCAACCGCGCTCGGCGACATGGCTGCTGTTGGAAAGGCTGTCACTTAGAGATTTTACAACAAATCTGCCAAGTACTCGTACTGGAATGGCTGCTCAACAGGTGGAAGGGAGGGCTTCATGCTCGTACAGCGTTTCCCAGAGGCGTTTGATGGCGTGGTGGCATTCTCTCCTGTTATAAACTGGGCTCAGGTACCTACTTCGACCTACTGGCCTCAGCAAGTCATGAAGGACTTGAATTATTACCCATTGCCGTGTGAAATGGCAGCGATCACAGCTAGAGCGATCCAGGCCTGTGACGAGCTGGATGGTGTCAGAGATGGCATTATCTCTTATCCAGACCAATGCAAATTCGATGCTCATGCCTTGATAGGCAACTCATTCAATTGTGATGGAAGAACTCTGCAATTTTCGTCTCAAGCAGCAACAATCGCCAATGCTGCTTGGAATGGACCGCGTTCCCCTAGCGGCTCACCTCTTTGGTACGGCATTGGTAAGGAAGCTCGATTCATGGGTATCGCAAACACAACCTGCACAGGCGATACATGCACGGGGGCGCCATTTCAGCTTGGTGCGGATTGGATCAAGTACTTCCTTGCTAAGGATCCACAGTTCTCATTTGCAAATATGACTCAAGCAGAGTATGCACGTCTATTCCACAATTCTGTCCAGCAGTACGAATCCATTATCGGGACAGATGATCCAGACCTTTCAGAGTTCCGTGATGCAGGCGGTAAGATGATCGCTGTGCACGGCCTCGCCGACGAGCTTATCCCTGTCAATGGCACGATCGACTACTATAACGACGTTGAGGCAGGGGACAGAAAAGTCGCAGAGTACTTCCGCTTTTTTGCTGCTCCAGGAATGGCACATTGCGCGTCTTATGTCGGTCCGTACCCAAAAGATGCCCTGGCTTCCCTTGTTGCCTGGGTTGAGAGAGGCAAGGCACCTGATACACTTGAGGCAATCGATCCCAAGGGCGAAATTGTTAGAGACCTCTGTGCATACCCGAAACAGCAAATGTATATTGGAGGAAACCCTAAAAAGGCCGGGAGCTTTACATGTTCTAAATAAGAGGCTGGCTGTGTAAGGGATATAAACTGGGGTTCGGTGTACATCGGGAAATAGAGACCATAGAGACTCAAGTTGATACCTATAGGAGACGCCGATGGCTCGCTAATACGGGTCGCTGGTGCAATAGTAATCACGTCAAGTAACCTTGCTTATATTAACAGAGGTGATGTGGACCCGATGTTGGTTCGTCTATGGTCTGAAACTGATACCTCGAATGCGAATGCGAGTTTATACCCTAGGCCTGGCCATGGAAAGACTTCTCATCTCTTATATGCTTAATACCTATTACCGCTACATTTATCGTCCGTAACTTCTCACTGGCCGTCCTTCCATTTCGTTCTTCAGCTTGAGTAACTCTACAAGAAATGAGCGGACGGCTTCGGTGTGACGCACATGCCCGAACTCCGTCGCTAGAGGCAGTCAGGTACGTACTGTGCTTGAGACTTCTACTGTCAACACCGCATTCAACCCTTAGGAAAAGCTAGCTTATAGTCTAACTCAAGATGGGTATGTATCTCCTAGTATGGCCTAGTGTTCCCAGCTAGTCTCAAGATTGCTCTTAATCGCCCCAGCAATAAACTCCCCCCAAGAGCTTGCGCAGATGGCGTGGGTAAAATATCTGAATGGAAAATGGTAGCGCCTCTTTTGTGTGGAAAGGCCGTAGCCTAACGAGGAGTTGTCGACCATGCTTTTGATGTATACCTGCAAGCTTGGACCATTCAGAATTACCCATATCCTTGAAAGAGGTTGCACAAAAGAAGTTCACTTCTTGTCGAACGGAGTCATATTAACGATAATACAAGAGAAAGTTGCGCTTCTTGTCTCGATTTCAGGTATAGATACCTCATCAGCACTTTCTCAACGTGATCCATTGACGTCCTCTTATCAAAGCCCATTGTCCTAAGGCAGGACAGAAACAACTCTTTCTCTTGACCTGAGACTGATGCCATGGCCCCTGTGAAGAACATCCACGCCACTATGTCATCGCTCCAATCCTGCTGCAGTTGTCTAGTTGTAACAACAACCTGACAAAGCTGTTGTGATACCCAAGCCGCACCTCCACGCAGGCCTTTAACCTGCCCGCAACTAAGTAGCATTGCGAGGCCTGTGAGTGAAACACAGCGATCAAATAATAATGCACCTTCGTGATAGGCCCAAAGAAAACGGTACTGAAGGGCATGCAAGCGAAAGGACAGCCAAGATTCAAGTTCTGCCGATACGTTTCCACTAAGCCATAGTGATACAGATACATGAAGGTATTGTCTTGTATCATGTATGATTTTCATGATGTCTGGCTCGTGTAGCTGTTTGGATAGTTCAGCATCTGTTGATTGTATTCTATTTGTCAAAGCCGAGAACTGTTGGCTGAATTGTACAGGCAAAGGGCCCGGATCCCACCAAGGTCGTAGCATAGGGGGCACACCAGTCGCAAATGATGCATGCTTGTCACCCAAGATAATAGACTCGAGAACGTAGGGATCAATATTGTGCCAACCGCCGGAGTCTTGTATTAGTTGCAGGAGCGCACTTAGGTGAATTTGATGTCCAACTTGTCCGGAACCGCGGAAAGCCTTTACTGGGGTCAACGGGTCAGATGACATCTTCTTCTTTGTTATCATACTCCTCCAACCAGATGTAATTGCAAGAGAGTATACCGATAGCAGCACCGATGTATTTATGGGGCGTTCGGGTATACGGAGATAAGATTGGAGAGCCTGGATAGCCTTGAGTTGAAAGTATTCCGAATCTTCTGTCTGTGTGATCTGACCAGCTGACCAGCTTTTGAAGCTCAACGCGTATGCCAGCGTCGCATACATCAGCAGCTCATCGTGTACGCATTGTACAAGTCGTTGATACAGAGCACCGTCGTGGCGGGTGGCTTTGCGCGTGGTGCACATTTCTCGGGGAGCAAAAGCCTCTCCCAGAAAGTTCTCCCTAACAACATCACCAAAAATGATAGGGAGAATACTTAGATGTGATCCTGCATCGGTGCCTATAACGGTGCTGTGGAATGGATCGGTGCTATTGTTGGCTGGTTGGGAAAGTCCGGAAAGCTTGTTCACTGCATCGCCTTGCGTCCCCGACGGAAGCAATAGCACAGAGGCGAAGTTTGTCCAGGATGGTCTCGGCTTGCCACGTGCTCGAGCTTCCCCCTTCCGGCGTTTTTGCTGCAAGTGGCGCTGGACATTTTCTGTAATTGCTGCCTGAGTGGGTAAGTCGGTATGGGTTGAATGGTTCTGAATAATAAAAAGATTTTCTTCATTGAAAGGCAGTGTACTTTCGCTCATAGTGGATATTTTACCAGGAGCCAAAGCTGAAAAACATTTAATAAGCTAATATAAATACAGTCTTACTTTTTTTTTAGGCAAGAATGTGTAGAGTTTTATAATTACACTTGTATTAGTAAGCTATTTCTTTTAGGTTATATTATTTATAAACTATTTTAATTAAATATATAACTTAAAAGTAGTTAATAAGTAAGTATAAAATATTATTAAATATTTATTTACTATTATATTAGTATATTAATGTAATTTTATATATTCTTTTATTTTTTTATTTTATAGGCTTATAATTAAGCTAAATAAGCAATACAGCAATTTCTGCTTATTTATATTGCACTAAATAAGAATAAAGCCTGCTTGCCACAGCCGTTAACAGATTTAACTTCGCCTTGGTTTTGCGCCATCACAGCTGCCTGATTTCTTAACTGGTGACGAACAATCGTCCAATGCCATGGGTTAACATGTTACTTCTATCTTCGTAATATCGTGAATGATCTATATTTTCTTCCTTTGCAATGAAATTAAATGAACTAAGACGTACAATCTTACGTCGTTTTTGTTGTGAAGGGCTTTGCATTGAATTGTCGATGAGCCTTCTCCTTCTGCTCTATTTGCTAAGGAAACTTGCTCGTGGAAGTCGGCAACGTGGTTCGAAGGATCAACGGAATCGATCCATGCACGAACCGCGTCAATGCGCATGTCGGAATAGGTTGCGCTGTCTTCAAAGAACGCGACGCGACTGGCTTAGAGCTTATCGTGATGGACAATTGATACAGCCGTTACCTTCATTCCATGAATAAGTTGCTGAACGTTTACTCTTGACCTACTTTACAATGGCTAATACTACTACGGCCACGGCTCTGTATTCCGGAGATGAATCCGTCTTCGATCAACACCGTCGGCAGTTTGCTTCAATCGTCACTTGGTCCAAGGAAGCTCTGCAGATGTTTAAGCCCGCAGCCGATGGGACAATCAGCCGGAGAGGCGATCGCCAAACATAGGTAGCCCGTCTTGCATGTGCAACTAGTATCGTCGCTGGGTACGAGGCCTTGTCGTTGAGCACACAATTGTTAGTTGTTATTGTTGGGAACTCTGGGGCCAAGACTTAGATGCGGCATAGGCTTAGCTGCTTAAAGATGGGCTGTGCTGTCCGGATAGAGGCTTAAAGGCTCTTAGAGAGCCGTTATTCGCTTTTCGGCAGTTCTTAATAACTAAGTTCTGTCCGCTAAGTTAAGCTCTTAGCTATAAGTCTTAACTATAAATAA